>RXPK01003249.1:0-73006 GCA_004143645.1 Protaetia brevitarsis
TTGACGACCTTCGTTATATCTCCCCACCCTCCCTGCTCAACTCGCCCTTAGGAATCGGCGAGCGGGTTCGCAATTGTGAGTGACAATTTTAATTAAATATATGGAAGGGTGAGGGTATAGCGCGCCCCGGTCGGGGGTTAAGTCGTGGGGAGCCTCATGGCTGTTTAAAGAAATGGTTCTGGTTCGGTTAGTGGCTGTGACTAAGCCCCTATCTCGCTTGTTTCTGAGGCGGTATAGATCTTAAAATAATAAGGGGCCTAAAAGGGTTAAGACGATTGTTATGTTTTAAGAATGTATTAATATAAGTAATTTTTGGAGAAATAATCTTAACAATTTTCAGTACAACCACGGTATCATTCCAGTATTTTCATTTCCTCATAAAAAAAAAACTTTTAGTTGCCAATTAAATAATAAAAATGCAGTGATATCATACTGCAACCTAAAAGATCTAGTGTGTCGGTCTATTCGTTGACACATGTAACAGAGCAGCTGGCCTACTAATTATATTCCTTATAAAAAGTATAGATAGGAACTGCACAGTGCTAGGCAGTTTGATAGGAGATGGATGGATGCTTCATCCTGTTCCCCACAGAATCTACATTCAGATTCCTTTGCTAGTCAAAGCTTACTCAGATGTCCTTTCAGTTTACAATGGCTTGACACTATTCCTGTTAATATCCGAATATTGTCCTTATTCAGGTTAATGCATTCTATGAACCTCTTCCGGATATAGGTCCCCAGAAGAGTTTTAGCGTATCGCGAATTGTCCCAATATGATTTTCTCTGCTCATTTCAATTTTAGTTTCGTCCGTATTGGTCTGCTACACGTTGAAATATTAGGGTGTTGGCGTTAATTTTGCGCTAGTTCAATATCTTTTAGTTTGATTTTTTCCAAACTTTGCCAGAAGAATTGACTACAGTAATTTAATAGAACAGAATGACTAGAATTGCGTGTGAATTCTTGTTCATATATGAGGATTTACTATTTTCTGCTAGACATTCAGAAGCATCAACCAATCAGAACTTTCCCTCGGATAGAAATATAGAAACCCACCTATCTATACAGTATTGCCTATCGCACACCTGCATCGCCACGTGTATCTGTTTTCGAGTTTGTTTCGCGTATTAAATATCCAAAAAACCACAAATGTGACTTACGCTGCAAAGTGTAACTTGTGTTATTAAACGTTAATTCCGTGGCATAAAAATTTCAACATCTAAGATGATTGGGAACAACTATTTACGTATTAGTTCAGATTTGAATCAATAGCAAAACATTCACTTAATTTTATAATGGTTCTCAAAAAACATTTTTAAAATAGTACGCTTAGTTGAAACCAAAACTTTTGAATGAGTGGTTCTGTATATTTATATTGAGACGTCTTAAAGAGGAATAGTATAGCACAACAAATAGGAGTTGCATACTAAAAAAACGTCGTTTTAGAAAAGGGTGTTAAAACACCAATAGATCGCATTCTTTAGTTAACAGCTAGTAAAGTTGTCTAGTCTGATCAAAATAAAATGTGACTAGAAGTATATCATAATTCCACGGTTAGTGGACAAAATAAGCCCCTTAGCAATAACAATACTTGACTCTTTGCTCGTAAATTTAAACTGCTATAGTTCTGACAAAAATAACACGAAAACTGTGACCTCTTCCTGACTATTAAATTAGTCAAAAAAGTGTTAAAATTTTCAACAGTGTACTTATCCCCCAAAAGAGTTTAGGTCCTATTAATGGTATTCCAGCCTCTGTTTGTGCAATCTATCTGCGTCCCATTTGATGGCATTTCTGTTCAATTTCAAGACGATGCTTGCTCTTGTTGCTAAGCTTTGTAGTAAATTCTTTCACACGGCTGAGTTTCTTTAACATGGCATCCCAAGATTGACCATTACCTATGTCTAATCGTTCCTTCCTTGATAATTTTGAGTGTGGTTCTTTTTGCCACGCCCCCCACCACTATGAGGAGAGGGGTAAGCCTACTAAGACTACCTCGATAGCTGCTTTTGGGCAGGTTCACATAGCTCCAATTATGCATTTACATGCTAATATCTGCACTTTAGGGATACAAATCAATGTTGTCAGATGAAATGGTACCTGTTTTCTTAATGTCAGCGTTACCACCCAAGTAATATTATGAATTGAATAATAATTTACGGAATGGTAGCACTTTGAATGCTTATCTCAATAACATCGACTAAATTTTCTGTTTTCAATTAGCTCGACTTTAGGCAACGATGTTTCATGTTAAACTAGCCGTAATCAGCGACTAATTTTATTTATTGGGTACTTAACTATGTCTAATAAGATTACAAATGTCATCTGATTCAATAGTTTTTCAAAATGATTTTCTTCGCATCTGAACCATTGTAGTAACTGCGAACGTACTATTAGCATTACGCATGCGCCATTCAGTTGTGGACAGTGTTGCCAACTCATGGGAAATTTCCCGATTCGTGGGAAGTTTTGAAGTCGAAGGGAAACAGGGAAATAGCATGGTATTCGTGGGAAATTTTATTTTTTTTAAAAACGTTTTGATATCCTAAAATAAGACGTATTTACCATGTACAAATATACAAGCTATTTTTTTTTAATTTTATATTTTTACTTTAAGTTTTGAGATTTTCAAATTTTATCGTCTATGTGTTACATGTTATGTATATCGTTTTTTTTTTGTTTAAAACACTTAGTGTTTTTCAAAAAAAAAAATTTAAAAAGATGTAAATGCATCGAAACGTTTTTGTATAAATAATATAAAATAATAAATAAATGCCGCTTCCCAAGAAGTTTTTTAAAAATTATATATAAACCAAATACGGTAAAGAAAGCAAACCATTATCTCATACCTATAAAAGAATTGATAAAAATTTGTAAAAAAAAAAAGAAATAAAACACTACATTCACAATATTGATTAATTTCTCTTTTTTTATCTGTATTTTTAACACTGTCTACATTATTAATGTTTGTACCAAACTAATAGATAATTTCATTGCCATTAAAAAATATGAACCACCTACAATTAGTGAAATTTCAGTACGTATAAGTACCAACAAATATTAAGGTAAGAGCTAAAGAAGGCAAAAATATTTTACATTAACCAGAATCATTCATAGCAAAGCAATAACATTAACATTTTTATGTCTGAATTTCTTAATGAAAAAATGTGCTGATTACAATGATTTTTTTTTTCAAGATGGTTTGCATCAATTGAAAATTACATTTAATAATATGAATTGTCTAAAGATATTGTTTTAATGCAAATTTGATTGAAAGAAATGGTAAAAATACAGTTTTATTGATTTTAATTGCATATATTTTAAAAAATATGGGAGTTACTTATCTTTATATTGGTGATACCTATTAAATTATTGGATTGGTATACGTCACACCTAGATGTGCAGGAGCATATCTTAAGGCCGTTTACACCTAGCTATTTATTGGCCAGTTTAAAATTTTACGTGTATAATACGTATTTAATCCGTGTTACACACTTGAAATTTTAAATTGGCCAATAAATAGCTAGGTGTAAAACCGCCCTTATTTTCTTGCATCATGATTTGTACCATGGTTTTGCGTATTCGTGGGAATTTTGTTTAAAAAAAGGGAAATTTTGATAGTTCTAAATGCTATGCTTAAAGGTTGGGAACACTGGTTGTGGATAGTTTCAGAACAAACCTAGTACTGAAGATGTTTCTTTCCTTCAACGTTATACAGAAATACAATGAATTTATTATAACAATACAACGCCAAGTGACTACTGCTTTTTAATTAACCTCAACAATAAGCTTTATTATGGCGAAAGCTTTTTAAACACTAAATAAATATGGATATGTGAACATTCCTCAAACAAAAAAACCTTCGTCACATCATCTGCTATAGTGTAATTATCATATCGAGTCAATTTCGTGTGAAGTCTGGGCTTGATAAGTGGCGTACGCGTCGGACTATTTCAAGGTCAGCGATCGTCCGTTTTCGCCTTTCTATAATACAAACCGCGCACCGGGCATACTTTTATCCGTCATAAATATGCGCGAGCGTTGGCTCGCTCGGATTACTCCCAAGTGGACACAAAAACACGACCGCTCACACTTTAGATAAATACCTATTAACGAAAACGCTATCGCGACTCTTCATATTATGTACTCCCCGTGAGCGTTTGTGTGTATGTATATGTGTGGGTATGCCTGTGTCGCGGCACTCTGAATCTATTTATAAAATACGACAACACGGTCAACGACCCGTTGATGTGTACGCCGCTGATCTGCTCTACGTAGCGGAAGATCGTGAATCTGTCGATGATAAAAAGAGTTAAGTTAGGAGCCACCGAAAACGCAAATCATTTTTCTTTTCTTTTCGCAGGTGAAATGCGGACAGCGAACGACATGTATTCGACGTATTCAAATAATGTACTCGTAACAGGTTCTGGGATTATGCCGATTTATTTAAAATTCGAAAATCCGAGACGAGAAAGCTAACACCTATTCACCAATCGTAAAATATGCAACGGCGTGGTTGCTTGTCAGATTCGATTCAGGTACAATAACAGAACAACCTTGGCATTGTGACAAGTCTAATGATTCAATGCTCTGGGTCAAGCTACATATGTATCTATATGCAAACGCATGCATATGTATGCGTACTTAGTGTGCTGCCTATTATTACTATAGATTACATATATTTGTTCATTAGAACAACTAATCTTCTTTTATAGTAAATAATAATACAATCAATTTGAATCCATTACTTTAACAGTAATTATAATTGTGGCTTACATGTTTCGGCCTAAAATTAGGTTCACATAATACGCCAATTTCGCCTCCCTCTGGGTAGCTTTCACGCTTCTGAAAATTGTAAAACCCCAAACGCTTGTTGCTTTGATGACTGTACAAAAACACTGTCTACTGAGTCCCTATAATATAGTCTATGCATTCTCATTGTTCCGTTTCTAAATCTGGCTCCAACAACAATGAAAAACTTTTTTGAGAATTTCAGTTAAGCCAAGAATATCTGTTTGATTTTATATATAATTCAACAATAGTTATTCGAAACGGGAAATATTTTTTTTAAAGTACTTATTTGACAATTTTTTTATACTGCCTTGAATACATAAGAAATCTTTCTAGGTAGGAAAAACGAATCCAAACAAATTTGAACCAAATGAAAACAGGAAAGGTTTTTTGGCTAAAACTAAAAGGATGTAATCTCCCTGCAATGTGAGACAATAGCAAAGAAATAATTTATCGATTTTAATGAGAGAAATTGATCAGAAGTTTAGTAAGAGAGGAAATACGACTTACCACGTTCCTTGTCAATACTTCTTCTGTGACTAAAGTTTTTTGATCTTGAAATCGGATAAACCAATCGACACTTTTATAGGCATAAATTAGTGTTATTTGATTCTACATTATGGATCGTTAACCATTAGATTCACGGCATCTAACGGCCCATTCAATGAAACTCCGTTTATCTATCCATTTTCAGATATGTTTAGCGTGACATCTCGGTGGTTATGAATTGGTGCGGACATTCGTGGATGAATTGGTCATGTTGGAACCACATAATCCTACCGGTATGTAGGTCAAAATTATCCAAGAGTAGTGGGAGCTCGTGTCTAAGAAATCTTAAATAATCCGCACCTGTCACAGTTGCTCAAAGGCAAATGGTCCAATGATTTGCTGCCCAATATCCTACACCATATCTTTAGAGACCAAACATTCTGATTATTTATTTCCCGCATCCAGTGTGGATTTTTAGTAGCATAGTAATGCATATTGTGGCGATTAACACTGCCATTGCTTTTAAATGTTGCCTCGTCAGTTAAACAAAATGCTAGATGTAAACTCTGGATGAACATTTATAACATTTATTATATCATGGCAAAATCCAATTCTTCTATCAAAAAAAAAATTCTCGAAGTTTTTGATGCAACTCCATGTAGTATGGATAAAATTCATATTTTCTTGTTACTTTATTTAGAGTTTTTGTGAGATATTTCGCTAATAACACTCAACTCTGTATTGCTAATGTGCGGGTTTTCTCTTATACGAACTAGTATTTTCAATTCTTTTTCATCTGTAGCCACAGTTTTCTTTCTTTCTCTTTTCGCACAATTTACACTACCAACAATATCAGACCTATTTCGAAGCTTTTTCAAAAACTTTCTTGTCGGTTGGCCTCGCCCTGGATAACGCATTTGGCTAAATTCATGCGGCAAGTAAGCAATTTCTTTGAGCTTCTCCTAGGATATATACCACTTCAATTAATTCTTCTTTCGAAAAATCCATTTTCAATAGTAAATAGACCAACAAGTAAAAAAATTAACAGAGTAACAGATATAACAAAATCAAATAATTTGACAGAAATAGCGAAAGAGAGCGAAAAATGTGAGAATAATTACAAGAAGCACATTTACTAATTGTTTGACACTTATGCAATTTATTTTCTTTTTTCACAGCTATGATTATATACTGTAGCTGTCAAAAGGAAACAATTTGAGAAAATTGGTTGTATACAGTGAAAATGTATTGCATTTATAGGTATAACCAGTACTGCGCATGTTAAGAAAGCGAATCACCAATAAGAAGGCGATAGCTGATCACACCACCCGATCTTTCGCGAATTGCAACGAAATGTAATATTACACTTTAAAAATACAACAGCTACTGAACCGCTCCAAAAGCTCCTATTTTACTATGCAGGTAGTGCAATAGTAGTAATTAATCCAATATTGCATATAATTTCACTTTGTACTAAATTGTTGCTATAAGTAATTAGTGATGTATAAAAGTGCTTCTTTACGTTAGCAGCTACAACCTGCTCCTGCTACTTTTTGTAGTAATTTTCCTTAAATAGCGCTATACGTTGAACAGATAAATTGTTTTTACAACTTTGCACACAGCTTATAGTGTCTTATTGTCACCGCTATTCATTCAATATCTATATCTGTGCATTTATATTGCAGATGAGTCTACTTGATTCAGTAACGAGTGGAGAGGCATGTCTGCGCGACGCGCGTCCCAAAGTGATCAAGAAGATCTAAATACCCCTACACGACAAAATTTACACGCACGACATTCTCTTTACAAATTTTACACACAACATATGTATTTACAAACATTTTATACACTGCTTTACTGCTATACTGCCACAAATATACATGTATGTCACACAGCATTCGCACTTGTCTGCTATGTTAAGAAACTGTTACAAAAAGTAGCAGTTTCTTTTGATACTGTATAGCTGTTACAAACTGCTAACGTGTTAGCTGCTACAAAATAGTAATTTGCTTCGTAGCAACTCATCACTATAATTAATAAAGTATTTTTACGTAAGGAAAGGCCTTACACCGAAGCTTCTGTAGTAGATAAAAGCCAGCCTGGAAAGAAAGATAACTACATCTACAATTGGCGAAGCGGAGAGGAGTATTATCTCCCTAGTGGACGACCTAATCCAGAAGCTGATCAGAAAAGCCTTCACTGCTTGTGGTATCCGGATAACCTTATAATAGTCATTAGATGACGGTTTCAAAAAAATCAAATCGAGTTGAACGTATGCAAACCGCTCTAAATACGGTAGACAAATGGTGTAAACAAGAGAGACTATCAATCAATGCTCAGAAAACACAGGTTGTCACTTTCACGAGAGAAAGAATGCTGCTAGAAGATTTACAACCACTAGTGATAGGAAGTGAAAGGAATCCATATCCAAAGAAGTGAAATACCTTGAGGTATTGCTTGATCAAAGACAGAGGGTAATATTACACTGCAACCTTAAAGATCTATCGTGACAAATGACACAAATCATCAAAGACTTACATGGAATCCACATATCCAAAATAAATAAATTCAAGAAATCATCCCTAATGGGGATTCCATGTGATGACATGGTTCAAAAATTCCTATAATACCAGATATAAATAAAGGAGCACTCCAATAAGAGCTGACTCAAACTGAAACATAGACGACTCTAAAATATCATTAGTGTCTTATGGATGATGTCAGTCTTTAATAAGAGATAAAATGTTCACGATGTAGACATTGAAATATAATTATTTATTATGAATCAATTGTTACTAATGTCCATGTTGTTGGTTTAGTGGCTATTGAGAAAGTATTGTGTCTATCCAATGTAAAAATATTATGTGCAAGACCTACAGTAATAAGGTTGACATCAAAGATGTAAAATAGTTCTATATCTGATAATACCAGATAAGAAGAACTGATGGAAAGGCACTCCAGTAAGAGCGAAGTCTAACTGGTCTACAGTTAGAACTCGCTAGAAACACGCTTAGAACAACGAAGTCTCTAAGGTCTACAAACCGCTCTAAAACGGACTATAGCGTAGGGGCAGGAGAATATATGGAAAGAAGTCTGAGAAGGCCTTTTTGGTAAGCTCTAGTAATGATGTTCCAAGCTACAATTCATCATTGTGTCAGAGAATTAGAAAGATTGATCGAGTTAGATACTACAAGCACGACTATTTCCTCTGAAAGCCAGATAACACCTAAAGAGATCAGTTTCGCAAGTGCTGACTCGAAGCTGGTTTGCGATTGTGTAATCGCCCTAAATGAGGTGGACATCTAAAGGAACTTAACATAGGCTCGGGTTTCCAGCAACTGAGGTGTGTAAGAAAATAAGGCAACGGGCGTTCTGGTCAAAGCAGACTCGTCAAGGTCATTCGTTAGGGCTAGCCCTTCCGTTGCCACCAAATCGCAAATTAAAGTTCATCAATGAATAGATACATATACATACAGTCCAGGAAATAGTGGCAAAAGTTACCAGGACACTTTATTTATGAAAACTAAATTATTACAAATCATCCCAACCCTGTGCTCCACCTAAAAAAGGTACTACACGAGGTTACCTATTCTAAGTACTATATGGGTTCCATAACAATTGAAATGATCCTACTCTAACTAAATAATTTCCCTATGATTCTTAATAACAAAAATATAATACAGTAACCTCGCGACCATATGAATACTACTTTTGAAAAATGATGAAATATGTGAAATGTGATTAGTTCACATAATCGCGAGTCTACTGTAAATCAGTCAGCTATCAGTTATTATTAAATGCGCCCATGGAACGACTTTCGTTATCTCCCAACATTCGCCAAGGACATTTTTATATATAATATACTTATATAAAATCAATGGCCACGGAGTAAGGAAAAACCATGGCAAAAACCTTACTCTGGGAGGATCTGGGAAGAAGTCCCAGACCTTATTACTGATAGTTACCAGGACAGAAACAGATAAAAGAATTTCTAAAGGAACAAAAGCCTCTATCAAAAACTAAAGACCTACTCAGTAAAGACAGGATAGTGTATCTACTGACTGGTCACTGTAGACTAAATAGGTGAATGTATGAAGTTCTGAATGGTTCTTGTGTTACAATGGCCATAAGATTGCATTGAACTTTGCTTTTTAACTTCAATTACTCAAATAGGCCTGGTCGATGGTTATTTCCAGGTTCTGATTAGAGGAGGAAGAAGCACCAGTTCACATATTGTGCAAATGTGATGGCCTGGCGAGAACAAGGGTTCCAGTAGTGTGTGGAGATCAAAGATGATAGGTCTCATTAAGAGAACAAAATTAGAGAAGCGCTTTTTGGGAAAAAGAAGATCAAAGTAGATCTGAAAAGGTCACGGTGATACAAGTCCGTATGTGCCAGCCCAACCCTAATCTAATCCAATTTAATAAAACATACTTTTCTGTACAAATACCTGTACGGAGTAGCTCAGAATCAGAAAATGAGAAAAGAAAGACTGAATAGAGAAAGGCTAAAAGACTGCAGCATTTCTTTTGTGGTTCCATAATTATTGCAAAACATATAACCATAATTTTTAATTCCATATTCATTCAAAATTTGGTTCTTTTTGGAAGTTTTTACGCATTTTACCTGCATCTCTTCACTTGCACCAATAAATAATTGAGATCTATCTATCTACCTGCAACATAGATAACTCCTAGGCGCTACATTCCAATTATACTATCCATCTCCTCACATATACATACAGAGTGTATATAGAAAAGGTTAACCACTGAGGACGACTTAAAGGCATTCCGAAAGGCGCGATCTTCTATACCACAACGCAGAACCCAATGGTCGCACCGCTCACACAGAGAAATACAACCATTTTACGCACACACAAGAGCGTTACAGAACCGGTTAAAGCGACTGCCTGCTCGCGCTCCGATTACCAAGCCATTAGAATTTTTTTGTTATGTCACACTAAACCAGATACATAAACTACGAACGACCGCATACTGTAGTAAGTAAATGTATAAAGCGCGTTTGTTCGATGTTGGGAATATTGTCCGTAAACCAACTCTCGGGTTTTACGTCGGCGATGCGCGCAGCAATTGTTTTGTACTTTTTACACATAACCGTAACCGTTTAGTGCCGCAGTTAATCGTTGAATTTTAGTGTATGTGGAAACAAACACGTTGTGTGTTGTAAATTCAGGAAATGTATATCAACTGTGTTCCAATGACGTTCCTAGATGTAATTTGTATTATTGTGGAAGGTACTCACTTATTACTCGCTGCAGAAAATGCTTCCTTCAACTGCACGGCGTATATGAATGCGGTTTCCTGTAACAGAAAGAAAAATTATAAACTTTAACGATAAAACAGCACATGCTGATAATGTAATACCATAAATCGTTAATAGGTTCATACGTGTTAAAAAAAGCGGAGAATAATTATGTATTTAAGAATCAATTGCGTAAAAATACATTTTTGTCAGTTCCTGGACACGAATTTGCGAAAAGTGTCATACACGAGATTTGTACAATTTTTTTTTAACGAATAACAAATATTTTTAATGATAATGGTGGAGTAAATTCGTAATTTAAAATTTATTGTATATATATAATATATATACATTTTTTCTTAGTAATCTTAATCATAAAGATCAATAATTAATTAATTAACGGTAGCTCTTAATGTTTCGATGTTTTGTTTAATTCTTCATTATCTCAGTCATTCCTTCAAAAAACTATTTGGCCAAGAAACAAATGAAGATCCTACGCCAAATTTCTACGCTGAGAAAACAATATGTAGATATCTTTGCAAAAATAATTTCATGTATGGAAACATCGAAAAGTATTTAAGTCACCTTAAAATTGAGAAATATTTCTCCTTTTTTAGTGTTAGTTTTAATAAATTTTGACACACAATTCTGACATCTAAGGTTCACAATTTCATCCAACTTGCCCTAGCTGCTCTAAACATAATAGTAATATACTCATATAGCAGCAAATAGGAGCTGTAATCATCAAAAAGGCGACTATAGTGCGTTGTTCCATTCAGATAAACTCCAATGCGAGATGCAACTGACCGCATAATGTCCATGACTGCATTTAACCTCATAATATTGTTGAACAACTGTGATTGAAATTTGTTTAATTTTTAACATGTGTAATTTTATATTCGCGAAAACTCATGCCAGAGAACCCGTGGAGAACAGCTGGTCTTATGAATATATATCCTTAAGGTAATAATTTTCACCAACAGTGGTGGAACTCTGTTGGTCGTAGAATATTATTAGATATGTGTTGAGGCAGTAGTGTTTGTACACGTTAGCGTCACAAAGAGTTAAAGGGGTAAGTCTGCTCTAGTTAAATCATCAATTTACTTGGAGGAAAATATCTAGGTGCCTTATTTGATAAGACACTATCTTGGAATCCGCATTTGGAAAAGATCACTCACAAAGCGAGGCTATCCTTATGGGCATTAGGAAATATATGCGGGAAACTTTGAGGACTATCTCCAAAGCTAGTCTATTGGCTCTATGTGATGATAGTACGTCCAACCATAACCTATGGAGCAATAGCTTGGTGGTACGTCCAACCATAACCTCTGGAGCAATAGCTTGGTGGCAAAACGCGTAACAAGCCAGAGCCACAGCAAAACTTACATCCATGCAAAGGATCGCAAGTGTGGCAATCACGGGAGCAATCTCTTCTTCCTCATTATTGGCCCTACAAATTCTTCTACAAGCTACCACCCTTACATATTGTTATGGAAACGGAGGCCAGATTGACTGCATTTCGCCTATGGCAAATAGCGAATCAATAGCTATATACACATGTCTGTGTGACCAATAATCTGCTGGAATCGGTCGATGTGATGATGATATGTACTGGACCAATGATCGATGCATACCTTCAGAGATAAATGGATTTGCAACGAAAAAACACTGACGCAGGCAGGCACCTGCTGGTTGATGGACGGTACACCGAGCAGGGGGTGGGCGCAGGAATATTTTGACGCAGTCTAAGAGTCAGAAGATATTACAACCTTGGACAACACACAACGATCAGACTGAAATCTATGCCATTGAGATGTGTGCAAGAAAGATTTTGGATAAAAACAACACGCACAAGTCAATAAAGATCTTCAACGACAGCCAGGCGGTGCTAAAAGCACTAGAGGTGTATAACTCGAAACTGCATGCATCTCAAAACTGATCTGGAACTGAAACCATACTTTAAACACATTGGGGGTGGTTAATGATCTATCCCTCATCTGGGTACCTGGGCACTCACTCATTTTTGGAAATGAGGAAGCAGACGTCCTTGCCAAAAAGGGTGCTATTTCAGAGACCAGAACCTGCCACTGGTATAGCACCTACGATAGCTAACCAGCAAATCAAATTCTGGGTAAATCAGAAAGTGGTTCAATACGGAACCACTATCCTGGTTTGGTGCATGCGAAAGAGTATATTACACCTAGTCATGTCAAAACTTGACCGTATAAATGTCAAACTGATTATCTCTATCTTTACAGGTACCTAGACAGAACCGGACTCCCTGATGAGATTGAATGCCAACTGTGTTTAGAGGACGATGAGACAGATAAGCATATTTTCTCCCACTGTCCTGCTACAAGAATGAGGTATGTAACTTTCGGGAAGGCTGACTCTTCCCTAGAAGACCTGAAAACAATTTAATTCGGCAAGATATTGAGCTACTTTAAGGGCCTGCACTTGTTGGATGAAGTTGAAGAAAACATCCGCTCTACAACAGACCTTAGTCATCGCAGTGGATGGGATGATTAAACGAACCATGCTATATCTAATTAAACTAACTACTTGGAAGAGGTTCTTTATGGAGAAGTACCATATTAACTTGCATTAATTTCCGCAGTGAATCACTAATTTTAGCAGTACCACATATTAACAACATATTTTGTGCAGCCTGTATATCAGTTGTCCTATTCTAGTTGATACCTTCAATTCCTTAAATGCCAACTATGCCTCATGACCTCACTTAGAAAAACCAAGAAGCCGCATTTTGTAAGGAAAGCAAAGAGATAGATTTTTAGAAAACGTCAAGGAAATAATCAAGTTCTTCTGTTCAGCAAGATGACGCTCAATGTTAGTATTGTAAGGGGAAGTATTGATACAATGCCATGGATGGCGAGGTTGGGTACATGGAGGCTGTGCGAATAACGTGGATGAGTTCGTCTTCTATTGTCTCAATTGTGAAGATTAAGTTTAATATTCTTATCGTTATTGTATTTTTTTTATTTTAAGTAGTTTCGCTTTAAAGAGTTTAAGCTTTGTTCCTGCATGTTTTTAAGAATATTTTAAGAATCTATTTTTTTTACCTATTACCTACGTAGATTTATGGTACGACCCATTCTTAACTCACCTGGAACCCCATCTTGCCCCTATGGTGGGGCAAGATGGTGTATTTACACATTTCTTTTCAAAATTTTCTCACAACATCAAGAGTACCATCGAAAAATTGTAAATTCATCCATCAGCAGATAAATGTTTTAAAGATTACAACAAGCGTACTTAGAACCTTGTATATCAATTTGCAATCCTGATGCAGTGTTCTAAAGCTTAATGTTCCCATCTTGCCCCACCTTGCGCTAACTCTTTTGTGAACAAATAGTGCCGTATGAGCTTCTCTAGCCACCGCACTTTATTGCGAGTACCCTTAACACCCTATGCTTAGGGAAGTGTTAGAGGTTAGACTAAAGTGACAAAAACTGATAAGTGAATCTAACGTTTTCTGATAATTCGCTTTCAAATAATAGGAAAGCAAGCATTCGATCATCAAAATCACTCTGTAAATAATCTTCACACTGTATACTACATCAAACGTCGACCGAGAAGAGGTCGGGACCAATACGCGTTCCGCACATAAATAAAAGCCAACGCCAGACTCGACGGCGACCTTGTAATTTTCACTCGCGTCATCCTTCTCTTGCTCTTTCATTCTCGTCGACGATCGACGCACGGTTAGATCTGTCTCTCCTTTCCTACAGCGAATCCGTTTCTCGGTTTTCTTTTTTTTTGTTCTTTATTTTTTTTTTGTTGCTAGTCGCTCCTCTCCGCTCGTATAGAGCCGAGCCGTCGAACGCTCCGAGCGATTGCTCCGAACAAAAGAAGATCGAGTCCGTCCGTGGGTAACGTCTGCGCCTCTAACCGAGCAGTTTCGCTTATACCTGGGTTGCCGTGTCGTCGTTCGCATACGGCCTAGAGATAGGTAGGGTGGGTGGGGTGTCGAGCAGGGGGCGTAGGGGAAAGGCGTCGGACGTCTCAATTTCGCGAGAATTTGATAGGGCTGGTTTTGTGGCTGGCGTACAGAAGTAAAAGGAAATTAGCGGAATGGGACGTGTTAGAAGGAGAGACATCTGTTATTAAGGTGTTTATATAAGAGACAAAATTGATTTTCTGCGGATCTTTTTTTTTATATGTTGTTTAACCTGATAAAAAAAACGTGCTTGGGGTTTTGGAAAAAAAATATTCCATAATAAATTAATAGCTAGGGTTGGATTTTGCCAGTAAAATTATTGTAAAATACAGTCGCGAGCAAATGTTATAGGCACCTTTGACAAAACTAATGGCTTTCATGTTTCTTGCAATTTTTTTGTGGCAGTTATTTCAACGTTTATATAATCGTCTTTATGGTTACAATAGTCTTTATAGATACCTTTTGTAAATGTATTATTTTTTTTCATATATTTTCAAGTCTTCGAGATGTCACTTTCCCCCTCCCACCTAAAAAGTATTACAGCTGTACTAAAAACACTCTAATATGCAACAAATTAATAAGATCCCTTAAAATACTACATATTTATAATGTATTACCTACAAGTTTTTATTTTCTCATTTCTTACTATGATATTCGCCCAAAATTAAGGGTGCTTATAACATTTGCTCGCGACTGTATATTTTGGAGAAATAAAATACTTCATTCAACAATATTTTGTATTAATCATTTAAGTCATTGATTTACATATATACTATGATTTAAAACGTTACCATCAACTGTTTGGAAAATTATGTTTATTAGTACCAAAAAAGTTTAATAAAAACCAAATCAGGAGAAAAAACTACAATAATAATAATAATAAATAATAATAATAATAATATAATAATAATAATAATAATAATAATAATAGTATATATTTGTAATCACACCATTACAGAAAATTGTCATATAAATGTTTACTGTGAGTATATACCACAAATGCCAATATATATAATAAACAAACAAACAAATATATACATACAATCACATATAGACATAAAAAGGAAATATCATATACGCTGACTAGGTAAAAAATCCTGTATTCTGTATAGCGTCAGTGGTGCGTTCTTCAGATCTGCTGGTAAGGCGTTGTACAGCTCTGGGAATGACTGTGGACTGTTCCATTCTGTATAAAGTTTTGTTTATTCTGATGGACGTACGTCACAGCTGCCAAGACATACGTCGATGGAAAGGTAAGTATTCTTTCTTTATAAAAATCCGTTTTGCAGCTATCTCTGTATTCCAGGTCACAAAGAAGCCTGATTGTCTTTTTCTGCAATATAAAAATCCTGTGCGCCTCAACCGACGTGCCCTAGAGCAGGATACCATAGCACATAGGTGAATGGAAGTTTGCGAAATATGCCGCCCTTGCTGCCCCATGCGTTGCGATATGCTTCAGCCTTTTAATGGCATACAAGGCTGAGGACAGTTTTTTTGCCAGGCTCTCAATATGTTGACTCCCTAAAAACATTGCTGTTGACGGCTGATGTGTTAGGTTTTGTTGTTAAGGCTATCTCTTGTGTTTTATTCATGTTCAGTTTAAGTTTATTCGCTGCAAACCAGTGTTCAGCATCCGTAATTGCACTTCCAGATGTTTTACGGAGAAGTTCTTGATTAGTATCTCGTACTAGGAGCGAAGTATCGTCAGCATATATACAAAGTTGAGCTCCTCGCACATTCGCTGGCAGATCATTCATGCAGGGGGCCCAGAATGAAGCTCTGAGGAACACCGTACTGTACTTTCGTAGGCAGAGATCTTATGTTGTGAAACTCAGTTAATTGCCTGCGATCGGTCAGGTAAGATCTTAGTAAATTTAGGGGTATAAACCAATGATTTCTATTTAATAATAGGCAGAATCTCTGAATACGCTAGTAATACTGGTTGAAGCTTGAATTCATTAAAGCGGAATGGATCCAATGGTATTCCCTGCCAAAATGCTAATAATTTTGTATGGAGTGAAATTGTATGAAACAACGCATTAAGTATTATGAAACAAGCAACAATAACGCATTGACTAGAAATTATCAGAGCCTCAAGTAAACATACTTTATGAAAAGCTAAATGGTTAGAATTCATCCTAAACCTTGTGTCATAATAACAATAATTAACACCTTTACACCCCCCAACAGCTTTCGCCAATTACAGACGGCATCGGCTGGCTGAGTTATTATTACGCCTGCGTCCTTGGAGCGGCTTAAGGTGTTAATCTCTCGGCATTTACCAAGGGGTGAGGAAAACAACGAAAACGAGGACTGATAGCCATCTTTTTTATCCATAGACGGGTGTAGCCCGAAGAAGGCAACTCAGCCAGAAAGATCTATTGTGCCCCCATGTTCATTTTAACCTTCTCAGTCAGATTGCACCCTATCGTAAAGGTTCATAACCTGGCTGAGAGTTAAATTGCCGACTCTGAGATCGTCCAACCGATCGACCCCAAAGTGCGTCTGCCTCTCCCCGTCCACTGCCAGACAGTTTACAAGATGAGTAGAAATTTCCTACGCACTCCCACACTTCTTGCACAGAGGAGAGTTCACTAGCCCCATGCGGTACATGCGTTTATTTAGTGCGCAGGCAGTTTAAGATGCCCTCAACACAAGTCTGGATGGCAATGATTTCGGCCCGGAAAATGGCCGTCCCGCTCTCTGTCCCTCCATATTCCAATGCCCGTGCCATTTCCCGTTTTCGAGGTATCGACAAAACCAACGGGATACACCCCTATTTGGTTTGCGGAAGCACGCTATTGCAGTTTCCCTGCTGCAGACATCTACACTGTATCCCCAGAGAAGCTGAAAACGGGCGAGATCTTATCCGCCTTTACGGACAGTGGTACGGTCTGTTGGATGTAGTTGAAGATGCTGGTGTGGTCTCCGAATTTGCCGGAGAAGCCCTTGCATCCACTACATTTTGCTGTGTAGACTGACAGCCATCCGTGCAAGCCGCTAAAGATACTACGTGAGGCTACCTATTCTAAGTACTATAAGGGTTCCATAACAATTGAATTGGAAAGTTCCTACTCTAATTAAATACCTTCTCTATGATAATCATAACAAAAAACATAATAAATCGGTCAGCTACCAGTAATTATTATATTTGAGCGCTGAAGTTATCTCCTAGCATTCAGGAAAACATGACTCTGGGAGCAAGACCTGAGAAGCAGCCCCAGGCCCTGTTACTGATAGCCAGCAAATCATTATTCCGATATTCCGATAGCTGTGCCGTCTTCATGTAACTTCACGGTTCTTCGCAGATCATGAAGGTGTCTCATCAACAAAAAGATGGGCCAACAGCAATATCTAAGTAAGTAAATATAATGATATTGGACTGCCACGGCCAGTCCATCTGTTCGGAAAGGTTCGTTCAGCCACTCTCTAACATTAAAAGGATAGTTAGCGAGAGCTCCATCGAGCAAGTACAGCATATTGGGTCGCACATTCAATGGCATGATATCTATAACTTTTTTTTTCCACAATATTGAGATATTCAGAAGCATTTACACGATTCAGAAGGTAAATTGGTCCAATAACGGCATGGTTTACTATGCCTAACCAAACGCTAACGAAAAATCTTTGTTGGTCACACTCACGAAATTGGTAAGATTTTCTTCTCAATAGTGAACGCTATCAGTGTTAAAGACTCCATCTCTATTAAATATTCAATCATCATGAATTCTATTTAAAATCGTGTTTCAGAAACTCTAGTCGGAAAAGGTGATCGTTTTCATAAAGAGGTTGAATTTTAGCAAAGTTATATGCGTGCAGAATGTTTTCCTTTAAAACTCTATGAACGGTTTTCTGGCTTGGGATATTCATTGCAACATCTAACTGTCTAGTGCAAATTATTGAAGACTACAAGTTTAAAATCTCTTCTACATTTGTACAGTGCGTTTTTTCCCTTAGACTTCCAGTAGTCATTCATTAAGTTAGGGTGGGCACTTATAGTCCAGGCACTTGAGCTAGGTGCTCATTGTACCGTCCCTATTAAATCTCTGTTACTTTCACTCGAGCAATTTGGTGTTCTCTATGGAGGCCAGTACCTTGCTCAATGGAAACTTGAGAACCTTCGAGGGCTCCAATAGATCCTTCCCGAAATATTTCTGCCTGAATACTTTCAATTCCTCACATGTAAGTCTTCCAGCATTTCGACGATGCAATATAGACGAAGGCGTTTCCCGAAGACGTTGATCCATTCCTTTGAAAGACATTTGCCGAAAGATGACTCCGGTTTGGGTAGCGAGTACGGCATTCTCGCATTGCCTCGTCTCTATTTCCATTACATGCTCCATATATCATGTACTACATATCAACACATTAGATAAATGAAAAATCCATGTTAAACGAACGAAATGAAAAACTAAAACAGTTAAGAGACGTTAAGTAACATTGAATAAACACTAAAATTAATTACTTTCGTAACAATTATCATTGCAATTTACAATATCTGTTGAAATTTTTTTCCACGCATATAATTCGTCTTACATATGTATATAGTTGCAATTTTTGAGAGTTTATTGTATTTTACAGTAAAATTGTATTGCGCATTACCTAATAATATTTTTTAGGTATCTTTTCGTGAAACGGTTTACTGCGCACGGAATTTTTCACGCGGAAATCAATTGAAAATATGTAGGATAGGTTGATACCAACCTAGTTAACTTGCACCTTAAATTTCACGCGATTTTGATATCTAGAAGGGAAAATATTAACAATTATATGTGAAATCAACGTATCTCGTCGCGAAACGAATGATTTGCTGCACGGAAAATTTTATCACGTGGCAATCAATTGAAAATATGTTGGATAGGTTGGTACCAACCTAGTTAACTTGCACGTTAAGTTTCACGCGATTCTAATATCTAGAAGGGAAAATATTAACAGTTATATATGAAATTAACGTATCTTTTCGTGAAATGGTTTACTGCGCGCGGAATTTTTCACGCAGAAATCAATTGAAAATATGTAGGATAGATTGGTATCAACCAAGTTAACTTGCACGTTAAGTTTCACTTGATTCTAATATCTAGAAGGGAAAATATTAACAGTTATATATGAAATTAACGTTATCTTTTCGTGAAATGGTTTACTGCGCGCGAAAATCAATTGAAAATATTTAGGATAAGTTGGTACCAACCTAGTTAACTTGCACGTTAAGTTTCACGCGATTTGATATCTAGAAGGGAAAATATTAACAATTATATGTGAAATCAACGTATCTCGTCGCGAAACGTACAGTATAAATTGCTGTGAAAAACGACAAAGCAGCTCGGCGTACTTGACTATGACCTCTAATTCACACTAAAACATATTCATAAAATAATTTCTTAAATCGATCTTAAAATAACGAGAAAAATGGAGAAATATAAAACAACCTACAGTTTTATGTAAATGCAGGTTTATAACGATTTCTTAAAATCACGACTTGTGCTTAAATTATAAGAACGTTTAAAGAAACAAAAGTTTTTCCAGATTTTCCTCATGAGTATGACGCATCTTCTTCCGAAGTTTATAGCAGCGCACCGTTTTGCTATTTGCAAGTAGGTATAAAACGTTCAAATAATGAAATATGTCATTGGTGAGCTTAAAACATATTTTTTTTTTTTTTAACAAACACGATCACAATTGACGCTATTACATCACTGCACGTTCAAGTACACATCTATGTGCGCCACTGCGTTAGTGTGACGATAAAAAATCACCTTGAATTATTCAATACTGCTTGAAATTAACGGCACACCTCTAATACGCTTGTATTGTGTATGTAAACCGGCGGCCCAACGATAGATTGCCTGATCTTTTTTTTTCTTTATGCAATCTTCAGAGATAAAAACTTCGCTGCGAAATGCTTTTAGCAAACATTGCTTCAATTCGCGGAATACTGTGCCAATTGTATATTTTTTTAGTCGGTGCGACCTTCTCAATTATTTGATTTTAATTTAATGTCAGTTACGAAACCGCCAGTAGAATAAACGCGAAAAGAGATAATAGAAAGTTGATTAACCAGTAGTGTTTACAAACATAGAATTTAATCAATCAGGTGAATCTACTATACACTATAAAACATTAGGTAACGTAATTACATCGCCTGTACAAATTACACACCAGTATTTGCATACAAATTATCTAAATTTAGCGCGATCAATTCGGACTAAAACTTCGGGCGAATGTATATATGTAGCAGCTGGTGCGAAAATTAACTACGCCAGACTAGTTCTATAGTATTTTTGGCATCACGGTTAACGCGTGTATAAGGTCGGCGAAATTATGATATAGATATCTCGCGAAACAAAAAAAACACATACCTACACGTCGTTATCTGTCGCGAGAACAATGGAATTAGAATATTTGGGGTCCGCTTCTAAAATTAAACCTGGGCGAAAATAAAAAACGATTTATCTAAGTTTAAAAATAGCGATTTATATAGGCGGCACCACTAACAAAAGCACCTTCATTACTATAGCCGATAGGTATTTATTATTGAGAATCGCCAAAGTTCAGCCTTGTTACATCATGGATTACTCGCGTGAATCAAGTTAATAGTAGCTTAAGTCATGCTAAGTACTTGAGCTTGTTTTTATTTTTAGACGCATGCATATGCTTTAAATCTACTTTTATAAATTAACTGTTGTTTTTTTCCAGATTAATATATATATACGTATATTTTTGGTTTGGGGAAGTTACAATTCATTTTAGAATACTCGTTTTTGTTTGTTTTGAAGCCTGCCTCTTCCAAACCCAGAAGAACAAATTGCGGGTTATCAGTAACAAAGTTTGAGAACATTAACAATTAATTTCCATAAAAAAACTGGAAGAAAAGTGGAAAACGGTAAAAACCTGCACTCCGCATGGATCTAATTTGGGGCCCCTCTTATTTCTAATATTTATTAATGATTTAGTTACCGACATTCAGTCTGAGAAATTAATGTTTGCCGAAGACGTTAAATTATTTACATCAGTTAACTCAGTAGTAGATGCTGAGGTTCTCCAGCGTGACATTGATGCCGTTCTCTTGTGGCTTTCCTTGAACATTTTTAAATGCACATGCATGATTTATACAAAGAAAGTGAATCGCTTTCTTTTTCCTTACGCTATCAACGGCACTATTTTAACATCCACTGAGAATGTTAGAGATCTTGGCGTTTTATTTGACTCTAGGCTATTCTTTTCTAACCATATTGCGGGTATTGTGGGTCAATGTTTTAAACTCTTTGTCTTTATTTATCGGAATTGCAGGGACTTACAAAACACTATCACACTTAGAACTTTATGCTATTCATTAATTCGATCTAAATTAGAATATGCGATTATTATTTGGTTTCCAATTTATTCTACACATATTAACGCAATTGAGTCTGTTCAAAGAAAATTTCTGAAGTTTTTATACTATTTAGTTGAAGGAATGTACCCGGTGAGGGGTTCGACTACGTTGTTCCTTTAAATAACTTCAATTTCAGTTCCTTATATGTAAGGAGAATTGTTAGTTTGGTCATATTTTTATTTTGTCTGGTTCATGGTAGAATTGATTGTCCATGGCTTTTATGCAAACTTAATTTTAATATCTAAGGCTAAATTCTCGTTCTCACCCAACTTTCTACTGTGTTTCAAATCGGGCCAATATTCTACGTTCTTCCCCAATTTCCTTAATGTGCGAGTACTACAATAGAATCTCTAATAGTTGCGACCTTAATAGCGATAGTTTAAGTTTCATTACTGAGTATGCTCATAATTAAAAATTGTAATAAAGCAGCAAAGATAAATCAATAACCCTTACCCTAAACATGCGATGAAATACCGTCAGATGGAATAAGACTGTCCTGATACTACTCCACTTTCCACGAAGATTATATCAATATTTACATCTACTGTTTCGAATGAAGCTAGTTAATAAAACACAGTAACGTGCGGTCATTCTGTGGTTTTTGTCTAATTATGCGTATGCAACTTAATATACACTAATGTCAACCCGGACAACAACTGTAGTGCACCAAAAATGCATCTAAGGTGTGAATCATTCAACTAACTTCTGCACAAAAATAACGTAATACACATTTCTCAAAACAGAATATTTCAACAGTATAATATATATTGTAAAAATACACATTTCTGCCAATCTTAACTTATATCAGACATTCTTCATAATTTATACGAGGTACTGAATGGACAATAATGAATGGATGCTTTTCATAGCCATATCCTCTACAACAAAAATATAATATAAATTAAAAAATCGGGGACATGTTTCTTCAACATACCTACACTGCTTACATGCTGTGTTCAAAGTGAGAACCACAATTATTTATGCAAGCATCTACCCTCTTCTTCATGTTTTCAGAAACATTTTTTAATTGATCATTCTATTTCATTTCCATCCATATTATGTAAGCGGTTCCGTTAAATTTTATTTTTTAGATGACCAAATAAAAAAAGTCAAGCGGTGTAAGATCGGGTGATCTAGGTGGTCAACGTTCAAAGCCAATAACCCTGTTATCAAAAAATTCCTGCAAATACTCTCTTGTTTCTGTTGCTGTATGAGTAATAGCATTGCCATTTTGAAAATAGCCTAGTTGTAATTCATCATCAAATAATTGTTCCACAAATTAATCTAATATAAGTCTATATTTGGCTGCTGTTATTGTATCCTCAAAGAATATCGGTCCTATTATACGTTTCCTGGACATTGCAACCCATATCTCTATTTTTACAGGATGCAATTCCATTTCCCGAATAACATGAGGATTTTGTGAGGACCAAATCCTAATATTTTGAGAATTTACATCACCTGTTAAATTAAACCAGGCTTCGTCAGAAAAAAGTGAGATTTAAAACATCGTCATTCCTTAGATTTTCATTAAACCAATGGCAATATTCCATACGTTTTTCAAAATCTGGTGGCAGTAATTGCTGCACGATAGAAATTTTATGTGGATGATAATGAAGCTTCCGTTTTACAGCTCTCTGAGCTGATCCATAAGATAAACCCACAAACACCATTTAGTATGTGTATTTCTACCAGTTTGTTGTGCAAGTTGCAGTAATAGTTTTCCAGGGCTGTGATACGTCTTCCACCACATTTTCGGTTAGAACTGATGGGCGACCTGGTGACTTTCGCTTCAAAACACTTCCAGTTCCTCTGAAGCGATGAACAACCCGATTGATGTGTCGAAGCACTTCGGCAAATTGATTTTATAAATTCTTCAGCACAAAGTACAGCTGAATATCTCCACTGTCCATCACCTCCTCGCTCACCATTTCGAAAGTAGACCTCCAAAATAAATTTATCTTGGTCCAGTGTAAGTGACATTTTGCAAAAAAAAAAAAACACGTTACGCTCTCACTGCGATATGAAGGCGTAGTCTTGAGAAATACTGTATGTGAAAATTAACAAACAATAATACGGAATGACTAAATAAGCAAAATTCGAACACGAAACGCACGGCTATGTAGAACTTATGTAAATTTTGTCAGTAAAATTCGCTGTATTACTAACTTCATTACAATGATTGGATGAAAATATTGATTTGCGCATCGCGGAAAATATGATCAGGATAATCATTCTCGATATCAGTATAAAAGTAACAATTTCCGAATAAAAACAAAACTAAACCTAATCAATAAAACAGGCAGTTGAAAATAACCATTACATTCCTATTGTTTATACGTAATATTAGGTAATCCGTACGTAAACCTTTTCAGCAATGTTTTGTTTTTCATACAATTTATATTTATCCCCTTTTTAATAATAAAAACAACTAATTTCAGCTCGCCATGTTATTATTTGAACAGACATCACACAATTAACTATTATACTTAGTCACATCCCGTTGTATCCACAAAATTAGGTTCTAATTCCTCTTCAACTAACGAGAAAAACAAACACGTGCGTTATACCTCCTCCGCTGGATGTTTATAAGAACAACCGTCCTCACACACGTATATATATAGACAAAAAATAAACCCCTTCTCATTCTATCAGACCCCCACATAAAAGAGATACAAACAGAAAAACTTCGTTAAGAGTTACCACTTGTTCATCTTCAAACCTGTTACCAGATTTCGATGTGTAGTCTGGTGATATTGTATACGAGAGGATAATTCTCATATAAAAATGAGTAACTTTGGCTAGTTTTTACATACGGTAACAGTCGTTTATCTTTTAATAATTTTATTATAAATGTATACATAAAGAATATTCACTGCGTAGGCTTTCACGGCCGGTGTAACTATAACTAACAGCTTCTTGCGGGTTTCGCCGTGTGTCAAAACTTTCGCTCGACGTTTCGCTGTTCATACTGACAGCTTCTTCAGGATAACTGAACTGTCAGTATGAACAGCGAAACGTCGAGCGAAAGTTTTGACACACGGCGAAACCCGCAAGAAGCTGTTAGATAAAGAATATTCGTTCAAAATTGAATTGAATTATATGTAGATAAATTTGTGCTAAAAAGTGCTACAAGTAAAATATTCAGATTACACCCAGACCAGAGATGAGATCATAAGAGAACTCTCTCAGGTGTACTCATTTATTACTGCAAGAATGCAATAAGGGAAGCGTGAAACCTGCGAGGCAGGTATTCAAAAAGAAGCATTGGCAGGTACAAGGCATTGAGGAATATAGGGATGGATGATACAAACTGCAGCTATTAGTAAAGCTGCACAATGAAGCGCATAAAGTTTGGGGCATGCAAATGATCTTGTCATCTCCACCCAGGATGAATGCAACAGCGTAGTGTGGAACATATAGGTTATACGAGCATGGACCGAGGAGCAGCGGTAGTTTTAGACCCTTACAACTCCGGAGTGAAGAAATAAAGCTCTCGGAGGAATTTAAATATCTTGGTGTTATCCAAGCTTACTTGAAATCGACAGCTTCAGAGGACTAAAACTAAGGCGGAAAAAAAAAAAAGATTCATGTCGGCTAGAAGAGGAGTTTATGGACATACATCATTGTGATCAGACCCATGATCACTTATGTATTTCTGACATGGTGGGCAAAAAATACAGCCACAAACTGCTATAATTGAACTTCGCAATATACAGAGGCTTGAAACTTAGGAACAACAAGAGCAATCCTACAGCAACTATGGAATGCCTCCTAGATCTTCTTCCTTTTCATTTGGTGATAATGGGCAAGGCAAGAATGGGGCATGTCAGATTGCAAAAACGAGCAAGTGGCAGTTATGGGACACAATATTATTTTACATCATGCGAAAGGCAACATTTTGGGAATGTGATCAGGCCATATGGATTGGATAAACTGGAATCAATCCAATTACAGAGACAGATTCGGAGAATTGTCTCTATAGCGAGGCGAGAAACACAATGATCACTTTCCCATTAGGAAAATATACCATGTCTTTCAAACAGAGACATACGCAATATTGCATTGCATAAATGAAATCAATCAGAGGGCTTATGGAAATAATGGAAAAACATTGCAATAGACAACCAGGCGATACTGAGAGCACTCGTGAACCCTAAGATACAACCAAGACTGGTTTGGGAATGTATTCGGGAAGTGAATAGCCTGACAGAGCGCGATAAAGTCACTTTACTGTAGATGTCCGGGCATTCGGCAATCGAAGGAAACGAAAAAGACCACAAGTTAACAAAAAAGAGATGATCGGTTTCATAGTGTTTAAATACAGCTGGAAAGTAAACAAAAAGTAAAGTCAGAGAGGAACACAAAGAAAACTGGAATAATACAACAAATTCATAGAAGGACCTTCTTTAACGGACCATCAAAAAAGAAGGCCAAGCAGTAAGGCCACAGCTGGAAAGCAGACAAAAAGTAAAGTCAAAGAGCAACACAAGGAAGACTGGAATAATACAACAAATTCATGGAAGGACCTTCTTTAAGGGACCATCAAAAAAGAAGGCCAAAGAAGTAAGGCCACAGCTGGAAAGCAGACAAAAAGTAAAGTCAAAGAGGAACACAAAGAAGACTGAAATAATACAACAAATCATGGAAGGACCTTTTTTAAGGGACCATCAAAAAGAAGGCCAAAGAAGTAAGGCCACAGGTGGAAAGCAGACAAAAAGTAAAGTCAAATAGGAACACAAAGAAGACTGGAATAATAAAACAAATTCATGGAAGAACCTTCTTTAAGCGACCATCAAAAAAGAAGGCCAAAGGAGTAAGGCAACAGCTGGAAAGCAGACAAAAAGTAAAGTCAAAGAGCAACACAAGGAAGACTGGAATAATACAACAAATTCATGGAAGGACCTTCTTTAAGGGACCATCAAAAAATAAGGCCAAAGAAGTAAGGCCACAGCTGGAAAGCAGACAAAAAGTAAAGCCAAAGAGGAACATAAAGAAGACTGCAATAATACAACAAATTCATGGAAGGATCTTCTTTAAGGGACCATCAAAAAAGAAGGTCAAAGAAGTAAGGCCACAGCTGGAAAGCAGACAAAAAGTAAGGTCAAAGAGGAACACAAAGAAAATGGAATAATACAACAAATTCATGGAAGGACCTTCATTAAGGGACCATCAAAAAAGAAGACCAAAGAAGTGTACCAATTTAATAGCAATCATCTTTGCACCGCAACAGGACTCTGTATACTAAAAAGACAGAAAATTGGAATCAACACTGGAGGTACCAATTCTAGAGTGTTTAAAGGGATGATAGAGAACATTCGCCATATTCAGTGTGAATTCAAGGCATAAAAAAACAGGCCATTTTTTTGGCAAGCCAAAAGTGAATCTAAAGGGTTACTTCGATCAACCAGGCCAGAGACAGAGGACACTAGGATATCTGAATCGCTGGTTAAGTTTAATGGATAAAGAAATGGGAGATCATTTCAAAAATAACTTAAAAGGTTACAGCGTTTCTGCAGACTTCATGGCAGACAGCTCTCCAAAAAAAAAACTGTTGTGATTAAAATAAATTTACTCCGAATACATACTTTCAGAATATAGGTAATTGTCAGCTTACTTCTTGCATAAAGTGCGTTCTTATCTCTTTTACCTATAAATAATAATATAATCATTAATTTTTAAATGGTTAAACTATGGTTTATTCTGAGAATCTGAAAATGTACAAGTGGGTAAACACTTATGGCTGGTAGTATAAATATATTTACTAAACGTTATGTAACTTCAAAATAACTAAACAATGATAAAACATACATATTCATTGAAAAAAACCACAAAACAAGAATATTGTTTTGTCACTTAACGAATAAATATAAATCAGTGTGCGTCATGTTTATTTGCTTCGCAGCAATACGAACATGAAAATAAGGTACCGAATATATAGGCCTGGTTTTGTCAGTAACCAACCGATGCGCAGATTTTATCCTATTAGAGCATCACTTTTTGTGCTTTTGACGTGGAAATCGAAAGCGTTTCATAATTAAAAACATCGCATTAGGAATGGTCGAACCGGCAGAACGTATACAGCTCGGAGCTTTTTTTTTTTCCTTTTTTCTTGTTTTCATTTCGCCAATACAGCTATCAAAGCGAAAGTTGCGTTTCGTCCTAGTACACAGCCTCTTTGAAGTAACAAAAATCATTTTCGATTTCGACGTATACTGTTTATTAATCTAACGATTGGAAATATAAATTCGATGTTCAACCGTATGACCTGTCGTGGACGCACTTCGTCCCACCAATTCGATTTAGTAAAATATAGAACAAACAAGAAATTCCGGATATCAACTCCCGCAGCTAATATATCTTGAAAATACGTATGTACATAAGCGAAGGTATATTAGCACAAGTTTCCAACGATGTGGTGAGACTGGAAGCTGGGGACCTTACCGTTTGCGACGTTTATTAATTGAATTGATTAAGTTTCGGTAGATAGTCTCTACATACTACGGTCGCTACAGTCGCCTGCCGCTAACAGGGTTCGTTAGTTATCGGGCAAATTATAAAGTTGGAACTTGGCGGTAGGTCGCCAGCAGAAGATAGGAGGTGGGTGACCTAATTAGTTCGCTTGGAGGCAAACAATAAGAAAAATATTAGGAGACCCAAAGGAGTCGAATCGTGTTGAAAGAACTTGGATTTTATATGTTTGAGAAAATATCGAGATCAATATGTATACAGGGTGATTCTCAATATATGCGACAAACCTTAAGCGCTGATTCCTGGGGTTATTTTGATCATAAAAGTTCATAAGAACATATGTCCAAAATCGCTTAGTTCTAAAGTTGTACAATGTTTAATAGTAAATTAACATAATTAATGTTTTTATTATAAATTAACAAAATAATTAGTAAAACAAAATTAACTTATATTAACTGTTAAAAATGACCGCCCCCAACTGCAATACAAGCTTCTATCCTCTGTCGTATTGCCTGGCGAGTCCGTTCTAAAATACCAGGGGTATTTGGAATTGTTGGAAAAGCTGCGATAATATGATTTCTCAGTTCATCGACATTTTCAATGGGAGTCGTATAAACTAATGATTTAAGGTGGCTCCAGAGAAAAAAGTCCAAAGAATTTAAGTCTGGAGATCCTGGAGTGGAGTCCTATCCACCGATCTGGATACGTATTGTCCAAAAACTTGCGACCAACTAAACTAAAATGCGCTGGAGCACCGTCATGCATAAAATACATTTGTAATCTTAATTGCAACGGAACTTCTTCCAGCAGTAGTGGTAGCTCCTCTTCAAGAAAATTGCGGTATACCTTGCCATTTAACCGCATCGGTAAAAAATGTGGACCTATCAAGTGATCCCCAACAATTCCGGCCCACACATTGATAGAGAATTGATGTTGATGACGGGCATTCGCTAGTTCGTGCGCATTTTCTTCGGCCCATATGTGATTATTATGAAAATTAATAATCGCGTTTCTAGAGAAAGTAGCCTCGTCGGTGAAGAATATTTGAGCCAAATAGTCAGGATTTTGTGCGATTTTGTGTTGCATCCATTGACAAAAAGCCACTGCGGAAAATCTGCCGGCAAAAGTGCCTGCACCCGTTGAATGTGATATGGATACAACAGTTGATCCTTCGATATTCTCCAAACTGTTGCCTGACTAATGTTTAAAGCAAACGCAATTTTTCTGGTGGTTGTAGTAGGATATTCCTCAATTTCATTTAGTACCATTTCTTCAACTTGTGGAGTTCTCACTGTAGATGGGTGCCCGTTATCAGTCGTCCGTTTTTTTTAAATTTCCTGTTTCACTAAGACGTTGGTGAAGACGGGCAAATATTGAATGATGCGGGATGATACGGTTCGAGTATCGTTCTTCATAAAGACGTCTAGCAGCACGCGAATTTCCATGGGCAAGACCGTAAACGAAATGCATATCACACATCTCAGCATTCGTGTAATTCATTTTAGAAAACAGAAACTGGCAATAAACTGTATGAATACTCTGACAACTATTGACAAATATTGAAATGACAAATAAACAATTCCCTCTCAACACAATAGTTTTTGAAGAACCAACTGTGATATTATATCGTGTTAGTGATAGTTCATAATTTATTATTAAACATTCAATAGCTTTAAAACCAAACCGTTTTGGACATATACTCATATGAACTTTTATGATCAAAATAATCTCGGAAATCAGCTCTCAAAGTTTGTCGCATATATTGAAAATCACCCTGTAGATTTCTTAAACAGGGGAATTTTATTTCAGTATAAATTAAACTTGGAAAAGACTCCTCCTTTCATTAATGAATGATTCACCAAAAAGAACCTTTGGCATCCTCTACTCCACACCTACGAAAACAAATGCGCTAATAAACCACGTCAAAACAGTTTTAAAATATTTCGAAAATAACTCGGCACAACATCATCTGCATTCATGACCGCAACACGCGTGATTATACAGCAATACGTTCTGGTCTTCGTAGTTTTCTTAGTGAAATCAGGTATACAAGTACTACCGGAATGCCAGATGGCAAAATTTCAAAATCCCCAAAGCTATTTTTACCAGCGACAATAATACAAATTCCAAGTTTATTTTTGAAACCCAACAATCTTAACACCAAATCTCGCGTTTGTGGTTCTGCCTAATGCTTCTAGACTAAGAAAAAAAATACAGCGGGTTTGGTGCCTACTGTAATTATTTGATGTATCATAATCGAAATTTGAAGTAGGTGGGAATGTAACGGTAGAATAGTTGAATGTGAAGAATTATAATCCGCTGGATCATGGGGGAGGGGCTAGTTACCCCAATCATGCCTATATATGAAGCGCATGATCCCTTTCAGGCTAACTCATGGCTTTTTCATTTCCTTCGATTGCCGAATGTCCGAGTACTCCAATAAAGTGACCTTATTGGGGCTGTCAGGCTATTCAATTCTCGAATGTATTCCCAAACGACTCATTATTGTATCTGAGGCTTCACTAGTCTCCTCAGTATCACCTGGCTGTCTGTTGCAGTATGGATCCGCTTGTTTTTATAAGGTCTCTAATTGATTTCAGTTGCACAATGCAATATTGTGCATGCTTCTCTTTGAAAAAAAAAAAGTGGCATACTTTACTAGTGAAAAAGTATTCATTTGGGTTTTTGATTCGTCTTTAAGCAAGATCAATTCTTCGAACCTGTCTCTGTAGGTTTCCACCCTTCTGAAATTTCTGCCAAAAAGATATGTCAAAATTATGAGACTAAGTCTAGGATGGCACCAAGATATTTTTTCTTCATCTGACAAATTTATTTCTTCAGTCCGAAGTCCAAGACCGTCTCAGTTCCCGCCTTCTCATGAATGCTATTGTGATCATATTAGAGGGCTGATATTTAGACCGTGTATAACTTGTAGAGCGTTTTGCATTTTGCACAACGCTGTTGAATTTACCTCGAATCAGAATGACAAGATCATCTCCATACCCCAGTTTTATGCCCTTAACCTTAGTAGCCCGTCCACGACCAGATTCCACAGCAAAAGCGACAAAACCCCACTCTGTGGACATCCTTTCTTTCAACCTGCGCCACCAGTGTTTCTCCGATGATGGTTGTGTAAACTGAGCTCCCTATAAGCATGGAGTCTATCCTCCTGCACCTTGTTTCACCGATCTCTTTATTCCTCGATGCTTTCGAGATTGACTCCGCGGAAGTATTGGTGAAAGCACCTTGGTTTGCGAAGCATGCTCAGCTAGATTTTCCTGCTTGCTACAAATACAGTCGGACCCCCGTATCGGCGGTCTCAGTATTCGCGGATTCAGTTATCCACGGTTCCATTTATCGGTGCGGCGATGCGACATATCGAAACCTTTTCCCGTTACAATTCGTCATTATTCACTGATATATTTACACATTTCGTGAAAATACTGATGTTTCTACAGTGTAATATATCACTGTAGGTATAGGTACAATACGTATTTGAATTGTTTGTATTAGGCACTTATAAAAAGTTTACAACGAATAACAGTTCTTGAAACAGTAAATATAAAACGAGATATAAGGCAGTGGTTGTATTCTATAATACTGTTCATTGTTTAAATTTGTATAAAAGTGCTGAATATGTAATGTTATCTTTTTATTGGCATGAATATGAAGAATCGTTTTTCGCACATAGTACGACTTAAATGTTCTCATGGATTGCATGTGTTAGTACACACTGTTATTTATATGTAATATCTGTCCCTCAAAGACTCAGAGAAAACGAAGCATTAACTCTTGGTGAAAAACTGCGAATTCGAGAAGAATATTCGATCAGCTTTTTCTGTGCACCCCAAACTGCAAAAAATCACAATACGTGCAAAGTACTAATAAACTAGAAAGAGCGTTAAATTTATGGATTGAAGATATGAATAGGAAACATATACCGATCAGTGGTAATATTTTACAGCAAAGAGCCTTAAGTCTTTATGAAAACTTTAAAAAGGCACTGATAGAAAACCATTCACAGCAAGTAGGGATGGTTGAATAGATTCAAGAGCAGATGTAACCTGAAAAATTTAAAGATCACTGGAGAAGCTGCATCTGCTGACGAAGAAGCTGCTGCTACGTTTCCGGCTAAGTTAAAAAGCATTATTGAAGAGGAAGGCTACCACCCAAAACAAGTGTTCAACTGCGATGAAACTGGTTTGCTGTGGAAAAAAATGCCCAGTAGAACGTATATTCATAAAACAGCAAAACAGGCACCAGGATTCAAAGCATGCAAAGACAGGTTAACGTTGCTATTATATGTTAATGTTGAAGGGCACGTGATCAAGCCAGGCGTAATACATCGTTCACAAAATCCTCGCGCCCTCAAAAATAAAGACAGAAGTAATCTACCAGTTCTGGCAATCCAATAAGAAAGCATGGGTTACAGCAACACTTTTCACTGAATGGTTTCGCCTATGCTTCATTCCTGAAGTCAAACGATACTTGGAACAGGAGAAATTGCCATTTAAAGCATTGTTAATAATGAACAATGCAGCTGGTCATCCAAAATCCATTGCTATGGAAGATGAAAATATTAAGATTGTATTCTTACCGCCAAATACTACTTCATTACTGCAACTTCTCGACCAGGGCATAATTAGATGCGTTAAGGCAATATACACTCGTCTTGTATTGGAAAAACTTAGAATATCAATGGATATAGAACTTGAGTTGCAAATTATGGATTCCTGGAAAACATTTACAATCGCCGACGCAATTACATTTATCAAAACAGCAATAAATGAATTAAAACCAGCGACTATAAAGTCATGTTGGAAGAATTTGTAGATTGAGGTTGTTAGCGACTTTGAAGATTTACCGACTGTTGATGAGGGAGTAAACAAAATCATTTACCTAGCAAGACAGTTTAGTGAAGAACATGGAGAGGAATTATCGAATAAAGCATTGATGAGCAAAGATGAATAAAGTAAATAAATGAGAGACTGAATTCCTTTTGTTATTAACTTAATATAAGTATGTAATATCATACGTGTACATACTTGCATTTAAACGAAAATTGGTAGATGTTCGCGATTATCCGCGGTAAGGGTTGGAACATATGTACCGCGGATACGGGGGTCCCACTGGATTGATCTTGATGTAGTGGCCGGTATGGTAATACCTCACCATTTAGCATAAATGACATCAGACTTATTGGTCTCAGAAACTTTGCCTCATCCTGTCATGTTCTGCCAGGTTTTGGAATAAAAGTAACTATGATCACCTTTCAGGCAGGCCATTGGGTATGGATCCCAACGCGAAACTTCCCCTGAATAACATACTAAGCTTTTGCAAAAAAAATTCCTGTGTATAAAGATATTTTTTCTGCAAAACTGGAGAATCTATATCGATCAATACGTTCTAAACGGTGTGTTGCCCAAAAAAGTTTAAATTAAAGAAATTAATTTAATTTAAAATATTTCATCGAACATTTCTTCCCTTCAGTGCTCTTTATTACAACAAAACCCCTTTTCTCCCTTTGTCAGGGTACATCAAAATTTCACATGGGAGAATATACAAACGATTACCAATCCTCCAATATCACTTCTATAACGCTCAGATGCTCAATTAACAAGCTATCCATTCAAGTTTAATGGCGAAAAAGTACTGAAACAAACTCTCTATCTTCATACGTTCTCTTTGATGTACCCTTTCGCATTAGATTTATCTCAACGCCGAACGTACGCTTATCGAAATCATTCGCGCTCGTCGTCAAAACCCGACACAGCACAGTCGTCGACTCGCTTGCTGCTGTCGAAAGTAGGACGCGACCGTTTCTACAGCATCAATTAAACCGTGCGTCTATTTATAGACTGCGGAGTCGCTAGTCTCGGCGCGAAACGTTTGCGAGCGGGAAGGACCGTTTCCAACGCGGCGAGAGCGTCCTAAAGTATTTAGCACGGGCTGCGGAAGATCCGCACGATTAGCGCTCTGTTTTTGTTGTCTTTCCCTAGGGCTCTTTGAGGTTATGTGTCTGTATTATAAGGCGTTTTAGATCACACAGTTAGTTGCGAGATACTTGCAGAGAATGCGAAGAAAGTTTGTCTTAGGCATATGAGATTATATCGTTCGAAATATTTATCTCCTTGTTATTCCCCCACCACCTATTTCTGTTGTTGCATTTATTTCTCATTTATGTTTGAAATCCGTGTGTCTATTACTATTACATCAGTATGCATGGATCTGGACAAAACGAGATCTGAGCTTCAAGCAAATGAGACGCCTATCGAAATGGATTCCAAGGTACTTAACCTGGTGGCTCCACAGTAACCTGACGTTTCCCACGCTTCAGGATCGCTTCTCCTCCTCGAGAACACAACAGCGACGCATTTGGATTCGTTCAAAGGACGTCGAGAGGACCAGCGAGCGAGGTGGTTTGTTGGTGGACTTCTCGCTCCTGCCTTTAGCGTAAATGACATTGTCATCGGCGTAGATAGCGAGGTGCGTGTCAAGCTCCCGAGGGAGGTCTTCCAGAAACAGGAGGAAGAGAAGAGGTCCTAATAACGATCCCTGCGGTACTCCGGCGATTGTCTTCAATGTCGTCTGGGATTAGCCGGATGGGGCTCTCAATCCCATTGTCATCTAGTTGGACGGTGCAAATTCACTCCGTCCGGATAGTTTTGTATCATCAGCCATGGCGATTAGAGCGGCGCCAGGCAGTCACGGCGGAAAAATTGAATCGTCAAACTACTTTTGCCCAGTCTCGCGAAGGGCAGGCGTCCACGGGGTTGATGAAAACTATGCAGTGGCAAAGTACGTTCTTCCTAATCCTCTTCTGTCTTCTCCTCTCTTTCTCTCTTCTGTGACAATTAGAAAAGGCCCTTTATGTTTTTTTTTGTTTTTTCTTCAGGATTCATTTGAGTGTCCGCTTCTCGGGCTTGGTAAGCTAATGTCACGAATTTTTTTTTTTTTCACAAACGTTATAAAGTTTAAGCCCAACTAATTAATATATACATTGCTATGAGAAGATTAGTATATGACAATAAGCAGTGCGATGCTAAGAAATGCTAGCCACTATGTGTACGTACCTAATTGCTTGTTTTTTTTTATTTTTTTTATTTTTTTTTTTTACTCCGGCGAGGATATCGCAAGAACCATGGAAGGTTCCGTGTTCAAGGTAGGATCTGACCAACCTGACCAGAGTGGAATTAATTCCAAGAACTATCATCTTATGGATCAGACAGGGTCAATATAGGACCATAGTTACTTCTAGATAAGCTCTATTCCTTGGGTGTGAGAGGTAGGTACAGCTCATAATCTTTTTTCATCCTACTTGGCAGATAGGTATACCAGGGTGAGTGTCACGGGTGAAGCTGCTAACATGATTTCGACGAGAGAATCTTCCTTAATTGCGGTATCTCGCGGTGTTCCGCAGGGATCAGTTTTGGGACCGTCATTATTTTTGGTATACACGAACGATCTTCGGGCTCCCCTGTCCTTGTTCTTCGTTGGCCCAGTATGCTGATGATACTAATTGTATTGTAGCGGGAGCGTCGGTATCAAAAGTATCGGTACTATGTAATAACGTCGTGGGCAACATGGTAGATTGGTCCTGCTCAAATGGACTTGTTTTGAACGGATCCTGTGACTCGTAGCGGCTCTTCAAGCATCTATGTGCGCGTTGACGGTAGAAGTATACCTGAAAGCGAATGTGTTAACTTCCTAGGATTGTGTGTCGATCGACGTCTTTGTTTTGAACAACATTGTGACTCCCTTCACACACAAAACTTTGCTCAGCCAGTATATACTGTTAGATCACTGCGAAGATAGTGTCAGTCTACACTCTTTGAAATTATTCTATTATACTTACGTCGAATCTAGACTTCGTTAACGGTATTGTTTTCTGGGGTTCCACTGCATCTGCGAGGAGTTGTTTGTGACTCAAAAAAAGATAATTAGAGTTATAATGGGAGTCGCACCCAGAGATTCGTGTCGTTCTTTGTTTTGGTGCCCTCGTATTTTGCCATTGCTGGTCTATTTATTTATGAAGTCTTAATGTTTTATAAAGATAATGAGACCGAATTTGCTAAAAATAGTGATATATTTAACGGTATGACGACACGGGGCTGCCATAATTTAAGTATTCCAGCTCATAAAACCAAATTTTATGAATCTAGCCCACTTATCAAGCTACTATAATACAACCAAATGCAGAATATATAAAATCGCTCCCTTCAAAAACTCATTTAAAAGAGAACTTAAGAAATATCTACTGGCACACACATACTACACTGTGGAGGAATATTTTAATATTCGACATATTAATATCATTAGTGTTCATTATATAGCTGCTTATTTTGTATTTTTATATTTGTTTACTAATTGACTTCACCTACTGACAATGGCAATGTTTTCTTAGAAAACCACGACAATAAAGAAGAAAAAAAAGGTATATCAGAAATTAAAGAAAAACAGCTACAGTTTCTGTACTCTTGAGATCGTTTCGGATTGACTATCGGTACCTTAATTAGTTCTAAGAACTCAATTCTTTCAATTTTACATGTCAAGTCACGCACAGTCATCTATATCATTAAACATATCCACTAACATCAAACATGCAAATAGCATGAATTCTAGACGCCCACAGCTTTACATCCCTTGGTCGGCTGAACAGTAACTTATGTTTCCTTCGCTACACTATGTAATACAGTATCCATCATATAAATATTATTTATATTATTCCCTAATACCTATAGGCGATTTGCGTCGTTTCTCCTTATCGTAAATTCCCCGATTTTGTCAATAAACTTGAAACGGTAAATGGATATGGGCAGATAAAATTTACAACTCAAGCTCGCGTGACAATATTTTCCTACTTATCTCTTGATACAGACGTTTAAGTTAGATAGATGTACACATGTATGTGAACATCATTAATTGACGACGTATGTAACTTTTCATATATCTATACTTCTACACATCAAACGCATCATATCGAGGACTGTAAGATTTTAGGATAAACAATGTTGATAATATGTACATTGATATTAAATGCCCGCCGGTCTGTGTACTATAAATTTATATTATGCATGAAAATACGTATAGTCATGTCTCAAATAGCATTCAAGGTTGTTAGTTAGACATACAGTCGCCTAAATAAGTATTAAAAACAAAATATTTGTAACAAATATATACAGAGTGATTCACCAATCTCACAGAACGCTCTCAATACTTTTACATCATAGGATGTAGAATTGACATCTAGCTCGATTGCGTTTAGAGTTAATGATTGTAATTGTTAATAATGAAAATTGGTAGGCAAAAGATAATGTTGTGCATGTCCGAATTAAAATATTCGTTGATTCCGATTATTGATATATTAGGATGATTCCAAATTCGCAAAATTTCTACATCGATTTAATACCAAATGAATCTACGGAAACTTCTGGTAGGTATTGTGTGATTTTGGAAATTCTCAACTTTCCGGTTTTGACTTGATCACCCCAAATTTGTCTGACGGGCGGTGTTTGTTGTTTATAAACGTTGTGCACACTTAAACCACACAGTCACATTCCCTCAGGGACACACAGTATTGGTAATCTGCAGAATTTTTTATTAATAAAAAATAGTAAACTTTGTTGTAAATAAGTTTAATAGAGATTTAGTTTGGTATAAAATAAACACGAAATATGATACCGTATTCGACCGCGCACCGTGTGTGAATCATGTTGATTATTGAAATCTTCCGAGTATATACAACATTAAACCAAGTATGTTTCATGGAATATGGAATCGGAATATTATTCCGAATGTCATGGTCATGGCATTTCCGATTATTGAAATCATCCGAATATTTACAACACTAATAGACAGTGGTGGTTGGTGCATACGTCACAGGCGGGTCAATGCAATGATTGAAGTTCGTGTACTATCGTACGAAATACGAACATGTTACGAACTTATACGAAGAAATTAGATCATTGTAATGGCCCTTGTAAAACGTAAGCACCAGCCGCCGCTGCTAGTAGATATAGTAAATTTCAGCAAATATGGTTTTGACTTAGTATTTAATGAACAGTACGTAATGTACACAGACCCGACCTCTATATGTAGTAACGATAATTATGCAGCGTTCTTGTCAGTACTATCACTTAACAAAGCCAGAACCAAAACTGAAGTTAACATCTTGTCCCCCGTCTTTGTTAGTGTGTCGCATATTACTTGCTCTATCGTACTATAAAACTATAAGGGAAGTAAAATGTGTTCTTAAATAAAGTTGTAGGGATTACTCTTAACTGTAATGTACTTCGTACACTACTCAGAGGAAAAAAATGTCAATTATGTCAATGCAACTCAATTTTCCATTGACTTAACATAATTTTTCTTCCTAATGTGTTTGCGACTAACGAAAAATTATTTAATGTTACTTTATAAGTTTCTATTTTAAACTAATATGTTAAAATCAACCAGTCTCTTCTACAAATTATTTATTGTAGTTCAGATAATAATAATAATAATCTTTATTTCAACTACGCTACAGAAGAAACGTACAAAATAACGTCATAACAAAGACAGAAAGAGTTTGAATAATTTTAAAGATAAGACAAGACAGCTTAGAAAGTAAGAAATTCATTAAGTGAGTAACAGTTTATGCTTAATAAATATTTTTTAACTTGTATAGCAAAAAAACATTTGAAATTATTTATAGACTTATTATTACTTGGTAGCTTATTGAACAGCTTACATCCCGAGCAGGTGATGTTTTTTTTTTTTATAGAAAGCTGTGCTATGAGACGGGGGTAATAAATTTATGGAATTTCTGATATCATACGTTGATGGAAGATTTGTAGAAAATTCAGATTTATGTTTGAAAACAAAACATAGTAATTCGTAGATGTAGCAATCATAAAAAGTTAGTAGCATATTTTCTTTAATGGTTTCTCTACAAGATTCTCTATACTCTAAATTCTAAATCATAAATTATTCTAAGTACTCGTTTTTGTAAGATCATTATGCGATCAACATTTGATCCGCCTCCCCAATGGATTATTCCTTATATCATTTTAGAATAGAAGTTAGAGAAATAAAATATTTTTAGCGTTAGCAAATTGCAAGATTTCTTTAAATCGTAAATAGTATAACAAATTTTCGATAGTTCCTTAGATAGGTAATCTACATGATAGTTCCATTTTAAGTTTTCATTGATAAAAACACCAAGTAATTTTGCTGATTTAATAAGATTGATTCTATTCATATTCAAAAGAAAATCGTTAATTTTATATCTCGAACAATTACGAAAGAGTAGGCGAGTTAATAGTTAAATTGTTACAAGAAAGCCATTGGCACAATTTAGAGTATACCCTAGAGTGGGGCAAATTCGATCGCATGGGGTAAAATCGATCAATCCTGATTTTACGGCAATTATTTAGTCTGGCATCTATGGAAAGGATAAGAAAGTTTTGCAACATAGTCATTTAATAAACTTTGTTTATAACATAGATAACTAACTGGCTTTTAAGTATTGCATTAAAGATTCCTGTGTTTAAAAAAATAATTTCCGATGGAATGACAACGAGTAATATTTCATACAGACGGAAACAAACTACTACTTGGGAAATCCCACTAGAACTAAGCGAATTTTGAAAAGGGATAAGGTGAAAAGAATCAATTGTCATTCATTCTTCACCGTTTCTTTTTTTTGACTTTATGAAAGTGTTGGAAATAACAAGAGAGTAAGAGGAAAATTAACACCTCATGGGGCAATACCGATCAGTTTGAAAAGTAAAAAGAACAAAGAAACATACTCATAGACCAACGTAGAAAATATGACATACTCATGTTCTACGTTGGTTTTATTGATAAATTATGGTGAGAAACTATAAAAAAAAAGTATGGCCTGGCGGGAGACGAGCCCAATACCTCCAAAAGCGCTATCAGGACAGTAAAATAGAAGTTCCATTTATCCATTGAAAGCATCAGAAATAATGGGGTGCCATATTCATTACCCGGTAATTAGCGAAAGCTGTTGGGGATGCGAAGGCATGATGTAATTATTATTTATATTATTAATTATTATTATTATTTACATTTCACAGATTAATACTTCAGAATACTTTAAAGAACCAGTAGTTTCTAAGGAAGAGAAAAGATGACTTTCTCCAAGTTGACGAAATCTAGGAAATTCCAAAAACCCAATAATTACCAGCTGGTCATAGAAGGGAAGCTAGTTTTTGCACTGAGAGGAAGCGCGTTGAATGAAATTTTTGTTTAGTTTTAGTTTATTGAGTTATTATATTTTATGTCATTATTTATCTGTTTTCCATTTCAATAATACATATTTTCTGTTATTTCCGTAAGTTTCCCTTTTTTAAATTCAAATTTTTGTTATTGGATTTACCTCGTGTAGCTTTCAAATTCGGTTTTTATAAAGAAAATAGATGGGTGATTGGAATTGTCCCCTATTATTGGGCAAAACGATCACGCTTGATGTATTAAAAAAAATAGTGTTTTAATACATTGGGTTAATGTACATGATGGTATGTGCAGCTAAAAGATGTATGATTATATATAATTTTTTCAATTTTTTTCGATCAATAATAATACTTGCAGCTCAGAAATAGTACATAAAACTGATCGGAATTGCCCCACTTTACGGTACATCATTTACATTTTAAGTTATGAAAACTAGTGCTTCTAAATAGAAGAGTGATGTCATCAGCATAAAGAATGAGTTATGTTATAACGTGATAAGTCATTTATATAAATTTAAAAAAAAAGTAGGGCCAAGAATTGATCCCCGTGGCACACCTCTTCTTACATTAGATATATTAGAATGATAATTATCTACAATAACTCTTTGTTTTCTGTTAGACAAATAACTTTCAAACCATGGTAGTGATAGGTAGAAGATCTTTTTATAGAAGTGGCTTTATACCGAATCTGGTCTCAAAATGCAACAGAATATAGGAAATAGGTTTCCATTTATGGTGTGGAATTTGACCATGACTTCCAGTATAACTGGAAGTGCAACAATGATAAAGTCGTTTTTTTTTCAAAATCTGGAGAAGTATCATTATAAATTCAAAAACCTTTAATGGAGAAGTTGCGTTAATCACATGCAAAATCTGTTACAATTGTAGTTAAGTTTATTAATAATATAGGCTATATAAAAATACTAAAAGACCAATCAATGTTTGTTTGGAATTTTGGTAACAACATAACTATTTCAAACAAAATTCATTAGGAAAATGGCTCAATAAAGTTTCATCCATCTTCCCCACATGAATTTAGAAAAAAAAAAATAAGATTAAGTAAACGATCACGAGCGAATTTGACAATTCGAAAGCAACACGTGCATAACGCAGGGTCACAATATAAAGAGACAATTCACGGCTCGTATATACATACAACATACGACTCGCACCGACCTTTTTCCAAGTAGCTTTCGCTCCAGGCTTCTCATACCGAACCGGCCTATTAGTTTACCCCACCACCCGTTTGCCCTCCTCTCTAAACCCGCCAACTTTCTGACCGTATCTGTGCGTTTGTAGATGCCGGCGCTATCCGTATAATTCTTTGCGCCTTGCACAGTCGCTCTCTCCTCTCTCTCTCTGTCTCTCGTTTATATATTTCGCTCTCGTTCGAGCATGTTGTTCTTCGGTGCAGCCGAGCCGAGTCGTCAGATCTCGCAATTACGACGAGTCGACCCTGAAACGGTTTTCGGTACACTCTGTCCGCCGTACGGATGTATATGTATGAATATCTGCGCGCTGTCGTGATACCGCTCGCTAGGATATTCTACGAAGTGTTGATATAATAAAGAGATTGTGGCGTATATGTTACAGAGGGAATCAATGTCGAAATGTACACAAAAAAAAGGGAGAGGAAGAGAGGTCACATGGAAAGTTTGGATGACTGGAAGGTGATAGGAATCTTATTAGAATCAAACAAAAAAGGATTATCGCCACCTCTGTAAAGTTTTATACAAAAACGAAGTTTCTGACAATCCAAGAATTTAATTCAAATCCATCTGACTAAGGATTGTATACCGGTTTACCGGTAAATTGAACAAAAACGTTCGATAAATTTACCGGTAAATTACAAAAATTTATCGGTAATTCAGTAAATGAAAAATCCATGCTAAAAATTCTTATGTACGAAATATTGTGATTATAGATAATTAATGGTCTATAAGGACATTGAAAATAAAAAAAAAAACAGGTAAGTGTAAGTAACAATATACCCAATTATTAATTTTATGGTAGATGTTTTTGTTTAATTTTAATTGCAACTTTCTTAAATTTAAGAGCCGCTGTAATGCCCTAGAATCCATAATATAAAAAAGAAACTGACATTTTCTTTGATTAGAAACGTATAATCTCCATTTCACCGAGTTCGCCAGAAAGAGAAGAAATCAAAAAATTCTCAAAAAAAAGCAAAAAATTGAAAAAAAAAGTCGTGTAGAAATTAAAAGAAAATAAGTCTCAAACAAGATGGATAACGAAAAGCAACGCAAAGAAAAGCGAGATTAATGTTCATTTGTTGCTAGGATGGTTACTAGGACGGTAGGAAGCAAAACATTCCACTTTTCCAACCTACCTTTGTCAACAAGTACAATTTCAATTCTCTCATTTTATAATTTTTTGTATGGATTTTATTTAGCTCTCGAAAAAGGTTAAGTTAGCATATATGATTTTTAAAAGTTTAAAATCGTTTCTTAAAGAATAAGTAAATGTCTCATTTTTTAATATTTAAAATAATAATATATAAGAAAAACATTTCACGTATTTAAATTAGTAGCAATTTTGAATACACCACATTATGAGAGGACATTAATGCAACATTGTTGTAAAATAACATTAAAATTTGAACGTTAAACATTGTTTTACTTCTAACAACTGTTTAAAATATGTAATTAAATACAAATACACAAATATTTATTACAAAATTTTAATATTATGCCTTCAGATTGTGCAAAAAAAAAAAAAAAATTACCGGTAAATGAAAAAATCGGTAAATTTACAATCACTACATCTGACCAATACTTTTCAAATATTCTCGCAAAATGTTCCATAACCATTAAATTCGATTTAAATACAGAATATAGTATTAGGTCGGAACGCGCACACCTTTAAATGGGGACGTAAACTTATGCATAAAAAACGCACCAGCGTTACTTCTAAGTCCCGCCTTCCGTTGATGTATATGTAATTGTTCCATACAAGCGGTAAGATGTGGAGGAGCTAACTTGGTATGGCTAGAATCAATATCCCATCTTAGTTCAAAGCAGCCATCTTAGTTCCTTATGGTGATCATATCCTAGAAACAGGCATGATTACTGCTATCCTCTTTGTAGATTATTACTAACTCAACGAAATATGTATTACGTATTGCTGCGGTTAGACAACCCATTTTCGCTGAGTGTATTTTAAGTTGCATATTTTGGTTGTTTTGATTTCTCCGATCAACTGTTTTTCAATTTATCGAGAATTTTCACAATTTTATTTTGTTTGGTGATGATTTTTATTTTGTAGTGTTAAGTTTTTTTTTAATTAATCCAGACATTCAAATGTCTATTGTCCGCTTGTGTTGATTTAAGGCTTATTCTATTTAATATTGTCGTTGTAATGTTATACGTCTGCGTTGTACGATTTTGAGAGAGGGATTTTTGTGAGAAAAACAATTGTAGAATTTTGTTAAGGACTTCCTTGTTCGACTATTGACGTGAGTGGACGTATTTTTAAATCTTTGTTGCCATTTTGTAATTCATTTTGAAATTGAAAGTTTAATTTTTCTCCTGTAAATATTTTAGTCAATCAAGGAATTTTGATCGTAATAATTGTTAATGTATTGACGTGTACACGTAGTAGATATATATAGGATCAATTATTATTATTTTTTGTTTAGGAAGATTTATTTTAGTTTTTTTTTCTCATTTATTTTTAAAGAGTTAATTTTTCTGTTAATCAATTTTGCTGCATCATTTTTATTTTTCTATCACCTTGTTGGGTAAGTAGAAGCTTAGTTATTTCTTTTAGCTTTTTTATTTTTTGTAAATTTCTTGCATTTGTCCACGCTTTGATTTTAATTTGTGAAACCACGTGGATAGAAATTCAAAAGTTGTGTATTTTGGATAATCTTCCTGAACAAACAAAACTTTTGCTTGGTATAGGAAATAGCATTTGTCCTATTTTAATTTAGGGTCAAGTGCAGTTTTTATTTTAGGCCAGAACCTTCAGTTCAAGGTTTTTTTTTTTCTGCACTATTGTAATTTAACCCATTTTGTAAAATAAATTGATTGTTTAATAGCGTCATTAGGTTAAAAATCCTGTTTTTTTTTTATTTTATTTTAAACCTTTTCAATTTTTCAGGTAATTAAGAAAGTCTGATTTCATTCACTCACAATTTACTTTTCGTGGTTAGATTCAAGTTTTAATTTGCGAGGGTAACTCTGAGATTAATAGTTCTTTTGCGTTCTTTAAATTCTTATCCGTTGAGATTCTTTTTTTTTCTTTTTCATTTAAAAAATCAGTTTTCCATTTTTCATTTAATTCAATCAGTACACAGCAGTGTACTTGCCTTCCTACTTTTAGAATTGAACCATATAGTATTAACAATTTTCTGTTATATGATTGCTATCAATTTTGAATTTAGTGTTATGGACGTCTTGTAGTATCGTTTGTTATATTACAATAAACTTGCGTTATTATTATTTCAAGTTGACGAAGATGTTCTGCCTTTTGAAAGTTATACAAATAAGTTCCCAAAACATAACGTTGCGTCTACTGAATTTTTGTATACTTCGCATGAACAGAATTTAAAGACACTAGAAATCGTCGTTAGATATGTGAAGGGTGTAAAAATTGTGCCAAAAGCTATACGTGGCAACCTTCTTCGTTTGGTTCTGAATTAAAAAGATGAATGTTACGATATTGTGCTTCATATTTTTTAGCAACCGTTTAAAGTCTAAATGAACACACATTTGATCCCAATTACTAGGGATATTTAATATTGAAGCTGTAATCATCGAGTACAAACACTTCATTTATGAAATCGAAATAATTACAATTCATCCTAAACCAAGTGTTCCACCTATAAAAGTACTACACGAGGCTACCTATTTAAGTATTATCTGTATTCCTACTCTAACTAAACAATATGATTTTAACAATAATAAGGAAAATGTAATACATCGGTCATCTATCAGTTATTATGTTTGCATCCATGAAACGACATTAGTTATCTTCCAGCATACGCCAAGGAGTGAAGAAAACCCATGGAAAAACTTTACTCTGGGAGCAGGACCTGTGAAGTAGTACCAGACCTTATTACTGATAGTCAGCAAATTATTATTATGTATTATCATTGGTGTGAAAGAAGCAGCCTTCATGCCCTCTCAATTCCGACAGCTGTGGCGTCTTCAGGTAGCTACTTCATTCTTCGCACATCATGAATTTGAAACGGCAGAAGGATGGACCAGTAATGATCATAGAAAAAAAAAAAAACAACAGCAGTACCTATTCTAATATTTAACAATAACTTAATCCTAACTATTCTAACCAATAGTACTTAAATTAAAGATTTATATTTTAAATATTTATACACCACAATTATGCTAATAGTTATAATTTAACACTAATTCAGACCACTAAAGACTATTAAACCTATTCATTTATAAATACGGATTTCCCTACTAACTGTATCAATATCATGCCGTAGCCTATCTAATTATTTAATAATAATAAGAATAATCTTTTGATTCCTCACTTCGTTGTCGGTTTTGATTTTATGACTAAGCCTTGTAACATCATTCTCTTAAATTGCTTTCCGCCAATTTGTTTACTTCATTTTGCGGTTAATTTACTGATTTTAACATGTGACATCCACGTCCATTTTATTAATTTTAAATAGTTTTATATTTATTTAAATTTCGATCGATTAATCTAATTAAGTGTAATTTGACGTACTTCTCCGGTTGCTCTAGTGAATATACCTTATTAACTCTACTTAGTAAGTTCAAGTAATTTATTAATATTAATAGACTGTGTATGAAAAGTGAAATATTTTTTTACTAAAACCATTCAGGCGAGTAGTATCTACTATCCTTTTTATAGAAGCGACAGATATTGACCTCTTCAAATGTACTTTTCTAAGCCCCTATTCAACAGATTTCTATTTTTATTATCTCATTTTGTTCGGAAACGCATTTACTAGATAATTCGCGAAGAGCGTAGTTAATTAGAGGAAAAGAACAAAGTGTTAAAAGTTCGGAAATAACTCGTCGACCAGCATGGATTTAATGGATGCAATTTATAGAGCCTTCTCTCTCGGTTTCATTTTAAGGTATATTAACATCGAGACCACAGATTTTTTGAAAATGAGCTCTCATTAATGGCTGATCATCTGAAATTCCTTCTCTTCTCTTCATTTAAATATTGTTCTCAACTTTTAGTCATTTTTTTTAAACCAGCGTGTTTTTTTTCCGTAATGCTGTGTCTGGAAAAAACTGTATTAATCACCTAATCAGTTTTTGAAAAATGTGTTCTGTATGTGGACCTTCAAGAGCAATAATATATTTTTTTCGTTCTCTTTTGTTATTACTATAGAATGTCCAGGCTTTCTCACATATTTTCTGTAATACCGTGTCCCTCCTTCCAAAGATATCCAAATCATACGTTGCAATTATTTATAAAAATAACGTATTCCTTACTCTTACATCTAACTATTCACAAAATCTACACCAAATTATGGATAAACCGAAGAAAAAAAGCAGAACAATCATTGTTTTCCGTCCGACGCATTCCATTTCGAGTTTGTTGTTGTTATTATTATATACACGAATATGGAAGAGGGATATTGTTCTTACTCTGTACAAGGTTAACCTTGTAACGTATTATGTCACCATAACTTGAACAGCGCACAGCTTCGTCGGGCTATTTATATGCTAATATCTCGGCTGTGCGTTGCCGACGCAGAGGGCCCCGCTGTCTTAACAATAAACGCGAGACACTGTGTGTTTTGTTTTATTTGTATGGTAATGCCTTTTGAACGTCTTCAAATTGTTTCCGCCGAATTCAGAAATCCTTTCTTAACATCAGGATCAACACAGCTCTTATAATCTGTTTAATTACATAGTTTATTTGATTTTCTAAATATACTGCACGATTTTTTTTTTTATCTTGAAACAATACGCTATATCACGAAAATTATGCACTGTATCAAAAAACCTTGCGAATGCAAGTTGTTCCTCTTGAAGTGGGTTCATTCTATGATACCGATCTCAAATCTTGGTGGAGCTGCCGTCAACTTTCAAATTTCAAATGGAAACTCCCATTTTTTTATTGCAAATTTACATCATCCATTCCAACACATTGACTGACTCTGAGATGTGCTTACGTCAAAGATATGCGTATTGCGTTAATGCCTTAGGGCGTTTTCACACGACCCCATATATCGCGAGCAATAAATTGTCGCTATATCGCTGTGTATTAAAAATATTAAATTTTAAATTGGTTGTTTTCACATGACTGCGATACAATAAATGATATGGTAACACCAACGCTATACAGGGTATTCCACGTAAGTGGTTCATTAAAAGTTTATGATGTTCTATTATTTACTTATATTTGAGATTTTGGCACCAGTATCTGTTCGATTGGAACTATAAATGTGAAATACCTTAACCGAAATATCACTTCCGGTTGACCGGAAATGGATGTCCACTTTGTTATTTTAAATAGAATGATATAATTTTTTATTCATTTTTGGATTCTACAACTGTAAATACGTCAGTTTTCATTAGCTATTCCTATAGCTACATGTTGCCGTTTTTGAGTTATTTAAGTTTTTCTTTTTTTTTTTAGTTATAATCATTGTATCATTGAGAAATTAATATCTCGGTTAATATTGCAAGTAGAGACTCCAAATTTGCTATGTTATGAATGTAGATATTACTCTCAGAAGCGGTAAGCACACTTTACATTCTAACATACAGGGTGTTCAAAACTGAAGAACAAAGTGATATATTTTCAAATGCAGAAAACTCAATTTTTTTAAATAAAACACCCTGTATTTTAATTTGGAATTAGGAAGTAAATATCATCCCCTATCGCTTTATATGAGCATTCCCTATACCTACTTTAATAGATTTTGGAGATATGAGCGACTTTTTGTTTAAACAGACTAAGTATTCTTTTTTTTTTAATAGAATACCTGTATTTTAATTCGGAATTAAGAAGTAATATCATCCCCTATCACTTTTATATCAGCATTCCCTACACCTATCTTTAATAGATTTGAAGATATGAACGACTTTTTATATAAACAGACCAAGTACCCTATCTTTGCATGTTTGTAGCTGGCTCTGAATGGGATTAATGTCAAATTCATTGACTAACCAAAAGTGTTTATGTATATCTTGTAATTACACTTTCGTACCAACGCAATATTAATAGAAATGACTAATCGAACAGACATTCTTGTATGGTTATTCAAAAATAATACATGTGAATTGACGTGAATCCATTTCAGAGCCAGCTACAAACATTTAAAGATAGGGCTACTTAGTCTGTTTAACAAAAAGTCGCTCATATCTCAAATCTATTAAAGATAGGTATAGGGAATGCTCATATAAAGCGATAGGGGATGATATTTACTTGTTAATTCCGAATTAAAATACAGGGTGTTCTATTTAAAAAAATTGAGTTTCCTGCATTTGAAAATATGTCACTTTATTCCTCAGTTTTGAACACCTGTATGTTAGAATGTAAAGTTGCTTACCGTTTCTTAGAGTAATATCTACATTCATAACATAGCAAATTTGGAGTCTCTACTTGAAGTATTAACCAGATATAATTTTCTCAATGATGCAATTATTATGACTAAAAAAAGAAAAACTTAAATAACTCAAAACGGCAACATGTAGCTATAGGAATAGCTAATGAAAACTGACGTATTTACAGTTGTAGAATCCAAAAATGAATAAAAAATTATATCATTCTATTTAAAATAACAATGTGGACATCCATTTCCGGTCAACCGGAAGTGATATTTCGGTTAAGGTATTTCACATTTATAGTTCCAATCGAACAGATACTGGTGCGAAATCTCAAATATAAGTAAATATAGAACTCATTAAACTTTTAATGAACCAGTTACGTGGAATACCCTGTATAGCGTATACAGTTCAAGTATTTCTACAGATATCGCGCCATAATTTAGCTGCGATTTCCAGTTAACAATGCAAGACTGCCTGTTGCACAACGGCTAGCTACTAATTGCTGCTGATTGTTCAATATCAATGAATGCGGCGTTGTGAGAAGTACGAAATGCCCATTCTAGGAAATATACATATGATCCTGTGGATCTGATAGAACTAGTTGAACAAAGACGGTTCCTTTGGGATAAAAGTATAGAAGACTATAAGGATCGCAACAAAAAACTAAAAGCCTGGACGGAAGTTCACAGATATTTAATTAATACTTAATCGCATTGTGATATATTCCTTTCTTAAATTTTGAGTTAAACGATTCACCAAAAAATGAAATGTTGCTTGACTCATTCGAAAATAATTGAAGAATTTTCCTCATGCTCCAGTAATTTTTGGAACAGAGTATAAAAGGCACCTTCACATATCTTGCTTGTAACAAGGGATGAATCCAAAAACGTCGCTGCTTTCGTTTTAATTTTTGCCTTCGTTTTAAAATTAGTGCTAATATTATAACGCGCCTTCTCTCCATGCTAGTCTAAAAGATACTGTGGCAACATTGTATATTCTTATTGCATTGGTCGAAAATTATAGTAACTAATTATCGTTGTGTGTGAAAACTATGTACCATATATTGCTGGCAATATATGGTATTGCTATAGCGCCGTGTGAAAACGCCGTAACGGTACACTTTATGATTTAACAACAAATTACGCAATGCACACGAATCTGACATTCACCTAACCTACAATTGCACATGTTAAATTTGACAATAAAATCCTAGAAATTAAAAAAAAAATCACCCACCAATTAGTTTCGTTGATACACTGATACTCATCCCTTCTACATTCATATACATCTGGCATTTCTTGCAGTGTCTTAACGTCATCACACAATTCACACACTTTGTTCATAAAAAGTTAAATAATCATCCTAAACCCATTGCTCCACTTAAAGGTACTGCACGAGGCTGCTTGTTCTAACATAAGTACTATATGGATTTTACTACAATTGAAATGTTCCTGCCCTAATTAAATGATAAGAAAAATATAATAAAGCAGAGAGCTATATCAGTCGTTACGCCCATGACGAAACGACGTCAATTATCTCCCAGCATTCGCCAAGTAGCAAGGGAAAATCATGCAAAAACCGTACTCTGGGAGCAAGACCTGGCAAGCAGCCCCAGGCCCTGTTACTGATAGCCAGCAGATTGTTGTTATTATCCTGCTGCTTTGGAAGAGGCTATTCCTTGTTGTTTCAGTTCCGATAGCTATGCCGTTTTCAGATAGCTCCTCGGTTCTGCGAAGGCGATGAAGGCGTCTTCTATATCTATCCTTTCTCAGCTGTTCTAATTTTATTCATTCTTCAATTGCATAAAATGTACTAAGAGTAAATAAAACTACATACAGCAGTATCTAGTATTTAATAATAACTTAATCTTAACCCCTTAAGAATCGTTTAGTGGTAAGCGATGCCCATATACGTCACGTGCTTGCGACTTAAGGGGTTAATTACTCTATTTGAAAGTCATTAAATTAAATATATTTTAAATATTAATTTTATACGCCCATGCTATGTTATTATCTAATAGCTATAATTTACACCAATTCAGACCACTAAAGAGTATAAAATATTCATATAATAAATATCATATCGTAACCTATCTAATTCACTAGCAGCATTACTAAAAAAACCCACCATTCAACCGACTCGTTATTTCTAATATCTGTCTCATGCCGCAGCCAATTCAAACGCTTAGCTGATGCCCTAGCTTCCGTACGCGACCGCCATTCATCAGTGAGTGGACATCCAAATAAAGCATTCTCTGTTGCATCTACCGCACCACATTCACAATGCGAATCATTAACCCCCGCATTTTACATAAATATTACTTAAAATTGCCGTTTCTCGTTGATGTCACAAACTAACCTCCCATTTCTCTAAAACGTGTAACCTTACCGATGACTTTCCTAGTCCACCTCCCACTCAGAGTGGTATCCCACCTATCCTGCCAACCATCATCACGTTTATCCCAATCGCTTTTTTTAACTACACTAGCCGATATTAACCCATACCTAGTTATCGCACTAGCCCCATGAACACCGCCTCTTTCGCTAATTGATCCGCCCTCTCATTACCGATTGTACCCACGTAAGCCCTAGTCCAAAAAAGTTTTACAGTTTCTATAAACAACATATGCATGTATATCTATTTTATTAGCGCTTTTCTTGACGTGCCACTTTTGTTGAAGGGCTCAAAAACGAAAAAAACTAATTTATATTTCCTTTTCCATAAATTGTAAGGCATAAAATTGTTGCCGTTTAGCTGACAGCCAAGCAAGTTAGAACAAACCTACATTGGGTTTGTTCCAATACAAAATTAAACTGTTTATAACTTAGCATTAAAAAAATGGGGGTTTCATAGAAGATTTGAAAGTTAACCCCAGCTCCATCCATATTATTCCATATTATTGTTATCATAGAATGAGTGGCTTCAAGACGAACGACTCGCATGCATAACGTTTTTTGATCTGATGCGTAGTCCTTGTGATATCGTATTGTCTCAAGATAAAGAAAAAAGCTCACTTAGAAATACAACAAATGTCATATTTTTAAAATCGAAATAAAAATTAAGAACGTTGAAAGTAGGATACAATGAAACAGATTCATTTTACACTAAAACGTATTTATTCTATACATGGTATAAGCATATACTTCGCATGTAGGAGAAAATAACTCGAAAAATCTCCCCTGGGGTACTTTCGCTGACAGCCAAGGCCCCCTCCATACGATCAAACTCACACTGTGCATACACACACATATATTCCCTAGCATTTAAATCATCCGTGTAAAACGCACGCAGGACAATGACATAGCCGTCGGGGTCGTTTGGGGTTGGACCCGGCTGAGCGCACGAATGCGTTCAGACCCTGCCCTAATTCAACTACACTACTACAGACAAGTGGAACGTTGTGCGTTACCGCACGCTATACCTGTGTTGCCTATATACTATTGTAGGAACGGACAGGTAGCTGCACGAAAAGGAAAACAGGTGCTTTACGATAATCTCGACCGTATAGAAAATACAATAGTTCCCCAATGTATGTAAATGCGACCGTGGAGATTTTCCAAAAATGTTTCTTCAAAAAGGAAATTTGGTAATTAATGTTAAACTTAAGTACCCATATGAGGTTATCTTTATTGTATACAGCACGCGCCATCCCAAATACGAACAGTTATATGCTACGTTATGTGTATGAAGTGCACACTGCTGTTCGTAATAGATTTGGCTTCTGCTGTATACAGTGATGGCCATTAGAATAGAGCCACTCTGTATGAAACAACAATTCTCACGAAAAAAAATAAAATAAAATTGAGACAAAAGCAAACAAACCTGAGAGATATTTATTCTATTTATCAACAATAAAACAGAAGAAGATTTGCTAAATAAAACATTATTTCTCAATAAGAAAACATCCGAAAATATTGGACATAAAAATAGAGCCACAACAAAAATGTCATAATGCCTTTCTAAGTAATCTAAATTTACAGATTTCAATATTTGAATTGGTGAGTTTGAAATGGTAACATGTCTCATGGCATAAATATAAAACATGTTCCCTTTTCCAACTGACCGATTCATTTCGTGGCTTGCCCCTTATTGCAGATCACAACTTCACACCGTCTTGGCATGGATTATATAAGCTGTTGGCGGCATCTTGCTGTGGGAATGGCGAATCATTCTTTTTGTACTCTATTTCCCATAATTCAGTCTTATTTTTTATTTTATATCTCCCAACCGCACTTTTGAAATCCTTCCATAGATCCTCTATTAGATTCAGGTCGGAGATTGGGAGGGCCACGGCAATAAATTAATTTTTTCATCCTCAAAAAACTTTTTTATTTTTACGCGAAGTATGCTTTGGATATCATTGTCCTGTTGATATGTCCATTTCAACGGCATATTTTCCTCCACATTAAGCCAGCATAACATTCTGAAGTCTGTACTCATATTGGTCCATATTTTGTTTTATCCAACTAAATTGGATCGATTCCAAACCATGAACCACCCCATAATTGCCACTGCCATACTTAACGGTCTTTCTGGTATATTTTGGTAGCAATTATGTCCTTGGTGGTCGTCGGACAGAGTTTATGGTCGGCGCCCATGATATTTATCTTATTGTTTATTTGTTGGCTTTTTATATTCCTACTGCTCAGTAATGGTACTTCCCTGGCTACTCTTTCATTTAGGTTGTTTTCCTGCAGTATTCGGCAAATCGTACGTGCACTAATATTTAATTCTCATTCAGTTTTAATTTCTCTAGATGATTTAAACGGATCTGCTCGAAAAAAAAAAAACATAAACAATTCTTTAATCCGTTTGTAGTGTAGCTTTTCTTTTGTCTGCCATTGTCTTTGACATTTTTTACTTTTAATGCACTTTTAATCTACAACTTTTTTCGAACAGGCTACAATACCTGCTATTTTACGTTGCGACATTCCTTCATTATGGGGTGTTAAAATCTGTGTCTGTTCAATCATCGCAGAATGTGTCGTGCTCACACCCTTTTAAGCAAATCTCTATAAAGTATTAAGTAGTTATTTTGTAATTATTAATCAAGATAAGATGCACCTAACTTTAAAGAAAACTACATTATTATTTTGAAATATGCATAATAAATATATGAATAAAATTGCAATTTGGGCACCTTCTGGATAAAATAAAGCAATATATACGTACTGCTGTGGCAACCCACTTACCGCGATTGTATTTTGTGTTGCATATTTGATTTGCTTCTAGTAGATTTTGTCGGTGATTTGTGCGGCTGCGTTGCACGTAGTCGAGAGTAGGATTTTTGTAAGTATACGACTATTCAACTTTGTCACGCAGTTCCTGGGTAGATACTAGCGTGAGTACTTGTATTTTTAAATTCTTTGCAGCCATTTTGTATTACATTTTTATATCGTAATTTGATTCGCGTTATTTGTTTTATTCTTGTCTATCAAGGAATTCGCTTAATAATAATTGTTATTATATTGATGTGTACACATTATAGATGTAAGATCATTTATTATTTATGTGCAGGAAGATATATTTCAGTTTAGTTTTTTTTATTATAGTTTAAAGAATTAATTTCTCCGTTTTTCTAATTTACTGTTTCGCTTTTAATTATTAATCACCTCGGTTTGGGTGAATAGAAGCTTCGTGCTTGCATTTAGTTTTTCATTCCTGTTTTCTTTTTGCTACAATTTGTCCACGCTTAATTTAGTTTGTGTTATTTTGAAACCACGTGGATTGATATTGGATAATGGGATCATCTTCCTGAACAAACTTATCTTTTGCTTTGATATAGGAAATATCATTGTCCTATTGTAATTTAGAATCACGTGCAGTTTTTAGATTTAAGCCAGAACCATCAGTTCACGGTTTTTTTTCTGCAATTGTAATTATTTTTTTTTTAAAGTTGATTGTTAATAGCATCTTTGGGTTAAAAATTCTGTTCTTTTATTTTTAATTAAACCTTGTCCATTTTTGGGGTATTTAAAAAAGTCAGATTTCTCTCACCCACAATTTACTTTTCGTGGTTAGCGTCAAGTTTTAATTCGCGTGGGTAACTCTGAGGCTATTTGTTCTTTTGCACCCTTTAAGATTTTATCCGTTGAGCTAGCTAATTTTTATTTTTCTTAGTCATTTTAAAAAATCATTTTTGCCTTTTCAAATGCAATCAGTACACAGCAGTACATATATGAGGCTTCAGACCCCTGTAGCCACCCTGCTCGAGCTGTCAGACTCCTTTAGTTGGTGAGTCACCCCACATTCCTCTCTCAACTCATTGTGTGTCTCAGACTTGTCTACGATTTCCATCCATTTAATCCTGTCCGAACTTGCTCTCTCTATCTCAGTGCGCCTATGATTTTCAGATATGTAATAACTTGATCCTTCCCTTTAGATCTTTCTGAATTGCCCCAGCTATATTGCTAAGGTCAATACAATAAGAAAAATTCTACAGTAGAAGAAAATCGGGTTCTCCCTGTCAATTAATAATTACTCTGAAATTGTTTTTATTTTCTTCTAAAACAATGTACATTAATATTTTGCACCATCAAAGCGTCAACCCATTCGTTCGAGTGCTAAAAAATAATGTCGACGACTGTCCCTAATATGTAAACATGTAGAAATATGAATATTGTCATAATTTGTATAAAAAAAACTAACATATATGTACCAATAAAAACTAAACAGAGAAGATCTTTCTACAACTCTTCATCAAGGTCGCACATCGCTCCCAAAACTAAATCTCCATTTAATACCGTCGATAGGACCTTCTTTAATCGCCATTCATTCACATTCCGTTCGTTAAGAGCTTTCCATCGACGGAACGGGGAATAACTAAATCCCGCTCCACATAATACGTCTCCTAACGCCGCTATTACGTCGCCGTAGAGTCGATTTACGACATCGTAAGCAACGGACCGGGCTACATCGATCCGGAACCGCGATCGGTGCGCCTCCGCGCGCAGTCGACCGTTCCACCGGCGGAACCGCCGAACTGATAGCCGCACGGCGTTCGGCGCTCTCGGCTGAGCGGTAGGTAGTTGTAATCGACGCCCGTTATAGGGAGGGCCGTGCGGGGAGCGTTAGCGCGCGCTTCGAGGAGGGTCCCCGCTTCACGGTCACTAACCCGCTCACGCCACGCCTGATACGCTAATCGACTAACCTCTAAAATCTATTATATGTATGTAGGAAGGTGCCTTCAATGTAATGATAAAACGATGTTGTGATTGAACGGATAATTTTGTTCTTATTACAATGTAGCATTCTATTTTTATAACTTACATAAAAGCTTTAATATTACAATAACAACTATACATGAAAAATTATAATATGGATATAATAATAATAACATATACAGGGGAGGGTGGGGCAAGATGGGGCCACGAGGCATGATGGGGACATCGTCTTATCTACAAAACGGCAGTAACCAACTGTCAAATAATAGTAGTCCTAATATTGACAAGTGCTGTTTTATGTTTGTTGTAATGTAGGAAACTTTACTAATCATAATAACAAAGTTATTGCTGTTTGTGCCTGAACTTTGCAATTTCCAGAATTTCGTTATTATTTTGATGGGGAGTTCAACGGCCAGTATCGCAAGCATAAGTAAATTATTTACAACTACACTTTTTTGTGCTTATTAATTGACATGTGTTGCATGTATTCTTTATAGTGTGTTATTTGTTTATTTCAAATATTTAATATGTTATTATAACATAACCAGAAAATGTCCCAAAGAGGCAAGATGGGGCTATTGGTATGGGGCAACATGGGGACATCATTATCTCACTCTTCAGTCTGGTCCGTTATGCCTGGATATGACATTATGCTTTCTCGAAGACATAATGCCTATTTCTTATGTTAGAAATAAAGTACAGGTTCAATCAAAGCGTAACAAGGGAAAGACAACAATCCTTACAAGCACTACGTATAAAAATCTGCTACAAGAAAATAGAAGTCTGGAGAATCCCTAAGGCAACTAGAAGTGCTGAGGGAGAGTTAAAGGAAAAAAAATGACAAGACAGAAGAAAAGAGAAGAGATCAAGAAGCCGAATTTTGTAAGGAAAGCAAAGTTCTTCTGTTGAGGAAGATGACACTCAATGTTAGTATTGTAAGGGGAAGTATTGATACAATGCCATGGATGGCGAGGTTGGGTACATGGAGGCTGTGCGAATAACGTGGATGAGTTCGTCTTCTATTGTCTCAATTGTGAAGATTAAGTTTAATATTCTTATCGTTATTGTATTTTTTTATTTTAAGTAGTTCCGCTCTAATGAGTTTAAGCTTTGTTCCTGCATGTTTTTAAGAATATTTTAAGAATCTATTTTTTTTACCTATCACCTAGATTTATGGTACGACCCATTCTTAACTGGATCCCCATCTTGCCCCCATGGCGGGGCAAGATGGTGTATTTACACATTTCTTTTGAAAATTTTCTCACAACATCAAGAGTTACCCATCGAAAAATTGTAAATTCACCATCCATCAGCAGATAAATGTTTAAAGATTACAAAAAGCGTACTTAGAACCTTGTATATCAATTTGCAATCCTGATGCAGTGCTCTAAAGCTTAATGTTCCCATCTTGCCCCATGTTCCTCTACTATTTATTATTATTATACAATAAATAATATTCTTCATGTGCTTCGTTTCCCACGATGCCACATTCAACAGAGTTGTTAAACTCTGTTGAATTTTAAATTGCTCAAATAAATTTGTTTCAAACTTCAGATGATGTCCAGCCATCCTGTTCGTTTCAAATTGCAAATCATACTCAGACGTCAACGTTATCAGCAATTGATGTAACGCAAATCTTTCAAATTTGATACTAAACTACAGAAATTGGCAACGCCTAGATTGAAGCAGCGAACCTATGGAGAAATGCTGACTACGACCAAAGTATTCTATTATTCAGAGAAGCAGAAGAAAGGTGAAAGTCAAAATCGAACCTTAAGCAAACAATCAATGATGGGTTGTTACGAAGCAATCTGCTATTTTGTAACAACTAGCTATCGTTAGCAGTGCATAATAGCTAATGAATACAAGAGAAACTGCTACTTTCTATAACAGTTTTCCAAGGTATCAGACAACGAGACAACAGTCGTCAAGTATCAAACAAAATATTATTTTTATTACATTGTGAAGCATAAAGCTAGATTTGAATCAGTATGCGTATCGTTGCTTCGAAAACTTCGATTCTTTACGTTAGATATTGGACATAGATAACCCAATTGTAAACAATTGCTTTAGCAGCTATACGATAATATCATTTGAATGCGATTTTCCATATAAACCATTAGAATACTAACAACACGTTGTCAGATCGTACTGATCACATTTAAATGAATCGTGCAACGCATCACCCCCCCTCACAACGATCGACTTGGTCACGCGCGGGATTCAACAGTACACTCTCACAGAGGAAACATCATTTTAGAGATTGCTACCTGGAACAATTCTACCGATAATAATTGCAACCTATTAATGTTAAATGCTGCAGTGCATATTTTGTAGATATTTATAATATACAGAACTAAATGCTACTTATTTTTTTCCATATTAGAAATTGTGTAATAAACATGCCAATGTAGAAAGAAATATTAGGATTTTATAAATGAAGGCCTTATTGTAAAAATATGACAAGCCTCACCAAAAAGACTTCAATTTTAAATTGACTAGTAGTTTTATTTTTCTAAAACTTCAAACTTCTAAGGCCCGTTTTACATTATACTTAATTTAGTATGAAATTTTGTATAAAATTTTATTTTGAATTTATAAAGAAATTTACCTGCATGTCATACATAAAAAAATTACATCTGAAAATTGGTACAAAATATTTGAATATGTTTGTTTGATATTTAAAGTAAAAAAATTAGTATGAAAAAAGTTATGAAAAGGATTAATATTACCGTAAAATGGCTGACCAAGAAGTATTGCTGTTATCATCTTTAAATTTAACTATGATAGCTAGTCCCGTAAAATATTATGTAAAAATTGGATAAATATGTGACCTGAAAAAAGATGCATTCTAAATTTATTAAATTCGGGATTAGGGACTGACGGTCCATTGTCGAACGATTTGATGAACTTTGGCAATTTCCTCATTGTCTAGGTGATTTTGACGGACGTGGATAGACCTGGATCTGATAGATTTTACTTCTTCAATTATATAGGCGCAAATAGTCTAGTAGTACTTAGACCTTCAGATGGTGATTATAAGCTTATTTCTAGTGTTCTACTAAAAACTTAAGCTACATTTATATAGATGAAGTTGCAGAGGAAAATGTTGAAATTTTGGTAAAGTGCGACGACCAGGTGGCAATAGATCTGCTAATTTTGCAAGACAAGTTAGGGATGAAATATAATTCTAAAAATAAAATGCAATTTTTTTGTATGTATGTATCTTTTTTTATAGATTATAAAACTGAGTATGTTCAACAAATTGTTATACCTGCTGACATGACCACGACATTATTCTAAAATGGATGGTGATACAGCGATATACGATAGACAACAGAACTTCCTTATGCTTTGACTCAACTACAAACTACTTCGTGTATTTTTGCGTTGTCTATGTCAACTTAGAATGAGCGATCTGTATAGTACGACAAACGCCGACCTATCCCACTGGACTTAACCAACAATTCACATATTGCGCACGCATATTTCGTTTGTAAAATTAATGAGAAAATAGAACAGGTTCTAAATATTTAGTACAATATTTCGTACGAAATTTAGAAATAAATTTTTCTGTATGATATTTGAAATATTTAATAGCAAATTTATATCAAAGTTTCATACTAAATTAAGTATAATGTAAAACCGGCCAAACTCATTTCTTTTTATTTATGGCATATCACGTTGCTACAATAAGCCCTTCAAATTTAATGTAGTTATTCAACTAAATAAACTTCTGGTAACCATCAACACAATACAAAGAGTATTGTTCTAAAATAAAATAGGAATTCTTATAAGAAAACTAAATAAAAATAATCCACAAGAAAATTAAGAAGTTTTCAAAATCAACTAAAGAAATTAATTTAATTTTAATTTAGCTAAAACTCGAACAAATCGCCTCTTTTTTCCTGGCAGTATCACAATTATTGCGAACAAAATCAATTCCAAAGTAAAGCCACTTCTAAAATTTTATTTGACCTGCTTGCACTAAATGCTCATCTAGCCATAATCGAACACATAATTGATAAAGCAACTTCGTAATTAAACTCTTTATGCTTGTCGTTTAAATATTCGTAGGGCAATACTTTCTCTATCAATCAGCTCACGGTAATGATCCGATTATTAGTCTAATCGCTTGTAAACTCGAAACGACAGATGATATTTGTACTAAAAATAAACGTCTCTTTCTTGCCTCTCCTCTCACAATCCCATTTTAAAAATCGTAAATAGCCTATTTAGCGCTCGCTTGAACCTTGTGTGTGTGTGAACCCCGCGAGTGCGTGAAAAAATCTCTCCATTTCTGTTTACTTAGGTGTCCTTAAATATTTCAAAAGCGTGCTGCGGCGAGTATTTATAAACTCGGTGTAAACAGCGTCCAGGGTTATTAAGGCGTTAACACGCGGGACATCAACAACCTTCGATATTTAGCGAAAAGAAACCGTTTTATGGGTAATTTTATTTTATGTAAAATTGTTGAAATATGCAATACTATAAATTCTCTCCGATTTAATTTTCTAGGCTATAATTTTCAAGTTAGATTGACTTTTGTCGATTAGCCGTTGAAAGTTGGCAATTATCATACTGAAATATTTATGAGAAATCTATTTTTCAGGATGTTAAACATTGACAGATGTAAAGTTAGTTTTTCATGAGATATAAAAATCTTCTAAGTTTGCACACATAAATTTAATTGTATCTACATAGAACAGGATATGATATAAACAAATGTTTGTTTATTGATTGCCTATGTAGATATATTAAGGCTATAACATGAAGAAATGAATGTGCCTCCAAGAAAACATTAGAATAAAAGCGTACCATTTTACAATGAATGAAATTTGACGCAAAATCTTTCTGATGTTTGCTCTTGGAGATGAATATCACAGAGTATCTATCGAGAATGTAAAGGTTTTTTTTTACCAATACATCATTTCCGGTTTCACGAGTAATAAGAGCAAATCTGACATTTTAAATGCCAGAACATCCTGTACTTTTTGTTTATATTTGGATTCTATCTGACTTTTTGGATCCAAAAACATATTTCATTTTAAGCATTAAAGCACTGTAGAATTAAAAAAATAAAGTCAAAATGTCGAACTTGAATAAATACGGTCAAACAAAAAGTCTCTTGAATTAACAGTTTTGTGGACTTTCTTTATAATGTAAACTACTTTCCAAGTGTTGATCATTGCATTTCAGTAATTTTAAGAGAATTATTTAAGCTAAACAACAGAAAATTTGTTTTATTCATCAAACAACTAATATGTTTCCTTAATTCAACAAAATTATGTTAACCAAACAAAAGTTTTTACTATAACAGTTAACTTATGTAAATTCAAACGAAAAAATTGTTACATGAGCGCGTTTGAGCTTAACAAAGTGATTTTAATTAATTCATCGTCATTCGTCGTTTCATTTTCATTTTAGTAGGGTAACATTCTACACGTGCATTAAACGTGTAGAATGTTACCCTACTAAAATGTCAAAAAAAAAAATACAGATGGTTTAAAAATGAATCATAAATATCATCTCTTTTGCATATGTGCCATTTGTATACAAATTAGTTTTAAGGACATTTGCGTACACGATTAAAGTTGATCCTGTACCTTGCTTACTTTGAGGTAGCCCATTAAATTTTAACATAATAAATCCTGTAATTGATATGTCAGAAAATGGATTTGTTGCAGCAACCAAATACACTTACATTAAAAGATTAATTGAATGAAAACATGAGCAATTGTCTGGAGTCTGGAACATTTGTTTGAACAAATGTTACATAGATTTCAATCAAATATCTGGTGGTCAAAGTGATTTTTTTTTATTTGAAAAAGAAATTTGTTTGCTCTTATACACATGCCACTTAGTTGAATCAATTAATATTTTGCTGGACGAACAAAGTCTTTTCCCCCCTGTAAAATAAATCATAAAATAACAAACATTTTCTCGCATAACTACTTTGCATTCATATTTTTAAAAGTGTCATTCGTGGACACAATGCATTAAATATCAACAGGTAGACGTATGTACACTTCTCACAGGAAAAATCGGGACACTAGCAATCCTAAATTTTAAAATTTCTTGGGTGTAAATGCAGCTTTCAGAGGATATATGCACTTATCAAAGCCATAAATCACTTTTTTTGTGTGTATTATTGCGATCAAAGGTAAAGACTAAAATTTTAAACAGAAATATAAATATATATAGAGAAAAAGGTTTATACTGTAACGAGCGCCAACTTTACAATTGGCGATTCCGATAGGCGTCCCTAGATGGCGCTAGCATAGCGGAAGAAAGAACTACCTACGAGGAATGACAGAGGGCAGTACCGTGTCGACGATTCGAGAATATTCTGGAAGGAATCTGGAAGGACGTTCTAGAAGGATCTCGAACAATCTGGAAGTTCGCGCCAGCTATAAATAACGCGTCGGGTTGGCCAGGAGGCAGTCAGTCGATACGAGTTGCATAGTGCGGATCGCGAAGTGAATTAGTACGTGTAATATAAATATCGGTGCAAATAAATCGTTTACATAAATAAAGACATTAGTGGTTAAGTGATTTAATTAATAAGCATTTTTAATAGATTTTAAATACCGTAATTGTGTTAATAGAATAAGTGAATTTAAATATATCGCCTGTGTTTTTCTAAAACCCCGACAACGTTTTAAAAACTAGAAAAACGTTACAATACATTAAATAAACACATTGGAACTTCGGTGGCGGTGTTTCCTTAGAAATACCGAATACGGAAATATTAATGCAAAAAAATACATAAAAAATAAACATATTTGTATTTAACTTATTTGATGTTATGTAGAGATAATTCTTTTTTTCTGTAACATAGCTTCAGACAGTAGCAACGAAAAAATATTAAATGTATCAAATTCAAAAATAAATATATATTTTAGCACTAACTGAGATTGAGGAACAATATGCTTTCTTACAATGTTTGTTATGTATTACAAAACCAATAATATTTTAAATAATTGTTAATAAACCTGTGCTACATAAAGATAGTTTGTAAAGAGACCCAGTATTGGCCATATCTCAAGAAAATAGGTCAATGACGTCAGATTACACAAGCGATAGCTAAAATATATCTCCTGAAAATACATAAACGGAGGGTTCATAAAATAAATAATTTCTTTGCGAACTTAATTGCTTTATTTAAGAATTTTATAAATAATTTAAACCTGGTTTTGGTAATTTTTTTATAGATAGAAGGAAACTTTATAGTAATACAATATTTAAGAATATTAAACAACAATAGTAATTAATACATCAATAATAGTATCAATGAATCTGTGAAAATCACATTATCCCAAAATTAAGGAGGCTGACTAACATATTGTCTATTGCTAAACTAATATTCGCGAGCATAAATCGAAGTAAGTAACTAATATCAAAGCAGCACTAACAAGTAACATAATATTAAATAATAAAATCCCATCACCATATGTTTTCTTAAAAAAGGAATTATCTCTACATAACAAATTAAATACATATATATTTCTGAATGAAGCCGTCTATTTTAGAGTTCTGTTGTCTTTTGTTGTTATGTATTTCTTTTTCATTGGTATTTCTAAAGGAAACGCCGCCACTCAAACTCCGATTTGTTTATTCTATGCATAAACCTTTTTCTCTCTATATATTTATTTTTCTGTTTTAATTTCTAGTCGTTACCTTTGATCGCAGTAATATACATAATTAAGTGATTTATGGCTATGATAAGTGAATACGTACTCCGACAGTTGCATTTACAATCAAGAAATTTTTCCTGTGAAAAGTGTACGCAATGGCACCACTAGTAATTACACCTACTACCTCGGAATCAACTCTATCCCTGCACGCAAATGGCATATATTCTAATCGAAATGTTTTGGCGAAAAAATTATATATCTTTAATTCCCATAACCTGTAGGTTATAAAACATCAACATCTAAATAACGTATATGGATGCATACCTTCTGAAATCACAACCTAATAGATCTATCACAGTACTTACGTAACTTATAACAACTGTGCGTGCGGTAATACAGAAACCGCAAGCGACATTCAGTACACTGTTGCAACAACGTATCTATACACAATCCTACAATACAAAACAATAGTGTTGTGTGGGGTTATGTAATAACGAGCGGAATACAAGTTTGCGTCTGTGGAAGTAGATTCACGACAATTTCATTGCAAATGTTCGAAACATATATTCAACGTAGATCCGATAAAATTAGATCCTAGAAAGTATTGGCATGTCAACTGTCAAAATTGACAAAACGATGACGCATCCGCTCACTGGACATCGCGTTTCCATATCATAATATAGCGTTCAGTGTGAAATCACTCCATCAATTTAACCTCAATCCCACATATACCAGCTTAATTACTTCCTCTCCATGTGTTTGTTTCGCTTGAATTATTATTCAAGAGGAATTCTTCGCGGTTATTGTCGTTGATGATGAGCGGTGCATACGCGAGGCCCAATTATACGTTACGTATCACGTATGTAGATATTCCAATCAACTTACAACAAAATAACTAGCGAAATATGCTTGTTTTGATGTTCCACATCCATTACTCCGAAAGTGTAAACAAAATCTATTAGGTTACGACAGGGTAATTTAACGTTGTTGAAGCAAATTGCTTATATTTTCGCGGCGATGTTTACATGAGTAATTGTGTTTGTTACGGAAAGCGTCGCATTGTTATACATACATAACTTTATGGGATGGATCTTTAATGCAATAAAATCCTAATGTTTCTGATATGAATTATAGGTAGATATAGCTTTGTAACAATTTGTTATTAAAGTCTGTCGGATGTTCAATGTTAATCTATTTATAAATGATAATTCCAAGTTGTTATTCAAGTTTAATAACTGATAAAATGCGTATATGGTAAGTAAACTAAATTTAGAACATGTGTAATATAAAAAAAATTACACATTACAACTTAATAATATTGTTTGTATATTAATAGCAATAATTAATAAAAGTAGTTGCCGCCAGAATCTATTTTTATTCAATAATAATATTAAATAAATAACAATGCATAAATTTAAAAATGGTTCAAGGAAATCAATAATTTGCAGTCATATTTATACAAACAGAAGAAGCGTTTTACTACAAAATAATAAATTTATGTATATAATTTACAATATTTTTGGGTATTCCTGTCAACATGTTTCAATTATAGTGGAAATCATTACTGTTTTCTGCTACCTGTAAAATACGTAAAATACAGTCATGCTTCTTTCATGTGATAGATGCGTTAGATTAAATAGATTTACAATAATAAAATGTAAGAAAAATATAGGCTTAACCTCAAAATCGCAAAAAATACATACAGTCTGTCTCACTTTTCATGACTCACGTATTGTAGCTGTGTTATTATTAGCACAATTTTAATGAAACTTTGGTTGGAGATACATATCCATCAAGTGATTAAATTCACCAGAGGTGAAAACACAATTTTGTTGTTGGCATTTAATCAACTGATGGATAGGTATCCCCAACCAAAGTTCCATTAAAATCTCGCTAATAATACTGGAGATCACAACATTGGAGTCATGAAAAGTGAGACACACTGTATATGTGCGCATGTACGATTTATTTTTATATCATAATTCAACTGTAATAATTATTATTATTTATTATACATTCATATTTCATTATTAACAATCAAAAGGGAAATTTATTAAATCGTATTTTATGGATACATACTCGAATGATCTAAACTCTAAATTGTAAACACATACTTTAAAACAATAACCCACTTTCAGATGCAGTAGCATTACTTGACCTAGAAGTATTTTTACGAAAGTGAAAAGCTGTTATCCTTACGTATACACATAAGTACAATCATGTTATCTACTTTCTTATTTTAGATACGTATCAAATGTGACACATGGATAATTGTGATATCCTCAGTTCTAAAGACGATACCCCTTTATGTATTTTGTGTAATTTTCCTTTTCTATTGAATATTAAAAAGATAACACAACTCTGTTTTTCACACTGAGACAAGCAAAATTTTAGGATGATTATAGATAATTGAAATTGGAAGGGCACTCGAATTATATATAATATTAATCAATAAAGTATACGCTTCCATATAATAATATTTTTAACATTTAAATAATATTAATTAATCCGATAATTTCAGAAATCTCATAATTTAATATTATTGGTAGTCATAAATTGTAATATTTCATTTAAAGCATCCATTTAGATATTTGAGAGCACATTAAATATTTAAAGTATTCACTATAAACTAAGTCCAGCTGTACTCTGTGGTTTATACATTCAAAAAAATTATCAATTTCTCGGCGTACAAAAAAAAATTATGCAAAACTATTTGTAACTTCACGTGATTCCACAAACTCTTCGTTTCAGGATGGCATGTATTTTAATTGTCTCAATTTATGTATTTAGTAATTATAAGTTGCAAAATTCACGTTATTTAGCAGTATTTGGGTGCCTATATTCACTAGTGAATGAATAACTTTTCTTTGATAGGAAACTACTAGTGTTGGGGATTCTTCTTGTCCATTAGTAAATATTGATACATATTCGTAAATCTTATTATTTATTCATTGATATTTCCACATAATAAACTACATGATTATCTAACTTGCATTTAGTGTACCTTATCTCTGCTTGTTTTTCGCAATACGTCAAATTTTGATTTTGACAACTGTTACCTCCACTATCTTTAAATGCATCTTTAAAACTAATCTTGGGGCGGTTCCGTGCGGATAAAACATATTCAAACACTAATTAATGCTTATGACATCATAAATTCGACAATAAAATGTATAGTTTCAAACACTTACAGAATATGCTTTAAGAATATTCGTCAACAAATAACGCGTAACTATGATAAAAACATGTTATTAAAATATGATTGACATAGCACTGCAGTGATAATTTACTACCTATAAACGCGCTTTTGAATACTTCGCCCTTTATTTATGATTTGAAAAAGGCTTTATCTAATTAATTTTCACACTTAGTTATTAAATATGTTTCTTTCACATACTAAAAAATGTAAATGGGATAATAGGTCATATTTTATTCAATACTTACTGCGTGTTTAATTTAAATTTGTCCGTATTAACCCCTAGTTCCTATACCGAATTAAATATCCACAACATAGATTGAGTATCCTAGAAGCGGTGGAGGAAAACGTAATCCAAAAATGTATGGGTGCACAACAACAACACGGGACACAGAGAAACACTGAATCGTATATATTTCACAACACACTCTCACAACAGGATCCAACGGAGTCTTGTCTATTTCTCTCACTTATTCCGAGTCTTCGTGGACCGCGATTCTTATTTGCGGGTTTAGCAATATGATTACTGTTACATGTTGTCCGTGTCGTAACGGAAGAACCTAAGTACGTCGCCGGATTTCACCACGCACTCATACACAAACACATACGGCTATTAATAATTAAAGCAGCCCGTCCCGTTTCTAGCGCCTAGCGTTAAATTAACGGCGAATGGTATATTCTTGACGTGGCAAACGGGAAGAAATCGGACGAAATAGTAACGCTATTTGGAACACGTTAAATACGAAGGGACGACACGACATTCGCATATACGCACACAAACACTACTAGCGCGCAGTGGATACCAACGGTTAAAAATTGAATATTGCAAACGGCGAACTGCGTGTGTTTTTTGCTGTAATAAGAACTTACTGAAACGCTCCTATTGGATTGATAAAAAAAGCACCGCTTACGACGTTAGGAGGTGCCGCTATTCTTTGTTACGGTGATCACACACACACGAAATACACGAAAAGAGCACAACACTACGGCTAGACCTGACGTTTCCTTCGCAACGGACACAAAGCACTTGCTGCCTCGTACGACTGATTCGTTATAATAAACGGCAAATCCGTGCCACTCTGATTAATTAATCACACGAAACGTATACGATAATAATTGATGATTCCCTTCTTCTTTTCCGAACCGTGAACGTCTCTTGTGTGCGTGTGTACGTTATGTGTCTTTCTCTCGGTTCTCGTGTGTAGGGATTCCAGGTCTACGCAACAAAACGGTGGCGTGCTTTCGCGGACGGCACCCGTGACGCGGTGATGGGGCCCTGTTGACGCGGGGTGCACTTGGTGATTGGGTGGCTTGAAGGCGCGGTTCAGACCGAATACGACGATACGTCCCTAACGCTTGTCGGCTCACGAATGCGAGGTGCGCGGAGGTAAGCCGCGCGCAGCCTGAGATCCCCTCGGCAGAACGGCAGTGGGGAGAGCGATGGTCGCCAGCGCGCCGCGCTAAAAACCACTTTGCGAGGGCCGCGCCGTGGAACTTTCTGCGATCCGTACGGAGGATTACAAACCGAGGTTTCCAACGTCGATTTTTATTTTGTCTTTTAAGGTTCTAGTGGAATCTGGAAATTTTTCAAGTGTAGTTTATCGGCAATTTTATAACTGTCATGTGAAATATAATACCAATATAATTTTTTTTTTTAACAAAATCACTGGAGATTTCTTTTTGTAAAGGAAAATTTTTAAAAAAGGATTTTTTCAAAAAGTATCACAGATGCATGTAGTTATTTATTTATTTAAGACGTTACTACAAAACTTTCATTTTGACATTTCTAAGTGAAATTTAATTTTTTAGACCAATCCCAATTAAACGTTCGCTTAGATGCTAACTTTTTTGATTTTTTTTGTAGTTAATATTTCGTTATGTATCCCTACTATTATCCACGCGCCCTTAAGCAAAACTTATTGAACTTTTCGATTAACTTGACAACTAAAGGGTTCATTCCACATTTTACATAGAATTTGCTTAGAGCAGCGTGGACGGACAGCACGTGGATGTTTCGCGTTGAAACAGAACATGTTTGTTTAGGAAGCTAAAGTAAGCAAAAGAAAATCATATGTAAATGTAAATAGAAAAAACTGTCAAAAAAGACATCTTTACCAACACCTGCCTACTTAACCCATACCAAATATTTACATTCTAAATTGTCATTTGTGACAACGCTATCAAACGAATTGACGTTTCACAATAACTAACTTCACAAAAACACAAAAACTAAATATCTCTGAAGCAAAATAAATAAAAGCGCACTTAAACATATTAAGGTCATATGTTTGGCTATCTGGATATGTTCTTAAAATATTTTCTCACAAAAACGGTGTAATATAATAATGAATTTTAACTGCTTAGAATCGCCATCATTTCTGAGTTCGTTCTAGCCAATAGCTCTGCTAGGTTCAGTCAAAACGGTTTTTGACAGCATAACCTATAAATGCACATTCATGCAAGTATCATCTCTAGCAACAAACATATGAAGGGTGCACGGGAATAACGATCAAAGTCCCTTTTTTGTGAAAATGAGATAAGGGTGCCATTTTGTAGGAAATTCTGAGTACTATAATAATGCGCGTTCAAACTGTTTCAAAAACGGTCGTAGTCCGTAGAAATCAAAGTTGCTATAATGTAGTTTTATTTTGAACCTTTAAGTCGCAAACTTTAAAATTCATTTATCTCTTAATGTATGAATACGGACTTTGATCGTTATTCCCGTGCACCCTTATATAAGCATCAACCTATAGTTCCGTTTCCGTTGGAGCAACACAAGGTAACAAAAATCAGTTGCTGGACAATGGATACAAATAAGAAATCAAAATTTGCTGCGTTTAAATGTTCAGTATATTGACATAATGACGCTAAAGGAAAAATATGAGGTTTAAGGCTTAACTAATGAATTAGTTATGGAAGTATTTGACAATTACAAATTATGCAAATATCTATGGCGCTGCAAAAACTCAAAATATAAATGTAGAAGTGACAAAATTGAAGCTTGCATCACTTTGGAGGAAAATACATCAGATATTCAGAAAAATAAAAAAATTAAAAACATTTAAATAATTTAAAGAATCCGACTGATTTTGCGTGACGGGGAATATAAAACTTTTTTGGGCTAGGGCTCACGTAGGTACAAACAGGCGGTGTCCAGGGGAGATTAGGGGCGCGATTATTAGATTTGGGCTAATTTCTGCTAGCGTAGGGATAAAATTGAAATTTATCGGTAGCGTTACAAGTTTTAGGGAAATGAGGGTTAATTCATCATATCAGGCGGTAGAATTAATAACAGGTCGCGGTGATTTTAAATCATATTTATGTAGAATTGGGATATTTAATGATTCGCATTGTGAATGTGGTGGGGTAGATACAGCGGGGCATGTCTTATTTGAATGTCCACTCACTGATGAGTGACTAAGGGGTTAAATTGGCCGCGAAAGGAAACAGATATTAGAGTGTATAAGCCGGTCGAATGGTTGGAATTTTTTAGTAATGTTGCTAAAGAACTAGATAGGTTACGGCATGATATTTAGATAGTTAGTAGGGCAGCACGTATTTATCAATGAATATGTTATGCTCTTTAGTGGTCTTAATTCCGACCATTAAACTATAAATATTTAAAATATAGATCTTTAATTTAATTACTGTTGGTTAGAATAATCAGGATTAAGTTATTGTTAAGTATTAGAATAGGTACTTGTTTCAACTTCCAATGTGTGAAAAAAGGAGCAGTTACAGGACGGCAAGGCTGTCGGAAGTTAAGGTTCTTGGCTGCTTCTTCAGCACTCAGAAGAATAATAATTTACGGCTATCAGTAACAAGTCTGGAGCTTCTTCCCCGATTCTCTCAGAGTAAGGTTTTTGCCATGATTTTTCCTTACTCCTTGGCCATTGATTTTATATAAGTATATTATATACAATCAATGTCCTTGGCGAATGCTGGGATATAACGAAAGTCGTTCCATAGGCCCAGACTTTTGCAGTACGCAGTTATTGTACTAATGTGTTTACTACAGAAGTAGTGATGGGTATAATCGAATTATCGGTAATCGTCAATAATCAAATAATGCCTTTTTGTCATTCGATTATGCCTATCAGAAGACTATACAGTAGACTGGATAATGTCGTATTGCACTATGCAACTGTTGATATGACGTTTCAAACGACGTCCGTAAATGACGTCGCTGGTCTGTGACATTGTGGCGTCTTTTTCACGTTTTAAATACATGGCATAATCGACGTAATCAGTAATTAAATACTGACGTCTATGTGACGTCAGGCTGCTACCTCGGTAGCAAACTCTAGTTCATTGGCTAAATAATCTTCTTTTTTGAAATTTAGGTAGGTTCAAGCAAGTTTCTTTTCCCTTTTAAATAATTCACAACTGTCAAAACTTCACATACTAATATTGCCGACCACAATTCAAAATCTAACCTCCTCTCCTGCTTAGTTAACGTAAACAAAATTCGACGGTGCAACGTGATTTTTTTTTCAAGCGCACACCGTGAATAAACTCGAAAAACGTCCGACTCCGGCTGTCCTACTTGTTTACATCTATAATTAAGTTCAATGTTGTTCAACCGATATTCGTTGTGTGCAGTTAGTCGCGTTTTATGGGTCAACGGCGCTGCCGCGCTCGCAAACACGCCTCGCCTGCCGGCCGTGTGACGCTTTTCGATGTGTCCGTGCCCGTGCGTGCCGTCGCTCAACCTGATTCCACGATAAAACGCTGAATAATGAGCCGAACGAAAGCGGAGATCCGTATCGTACTCGTATCGGCGACGCAGACGTGGATCCCTATGAATCGTCGTCGAATGTTTACCGCCGGACTTTACGCGAATAATAAATGATTTGCAACACGGCGGCAGTACGGAGGATAAATCTGTTTTGGATGGACATCGCCCAGCGGTCCCAAATCCGAAAAACATCGTGAGATATTCTCCGTTGTTTTTGTTGTTGTCGAACGTGCGGCTCGCCTCGAAGGAGGTCACACTGTTGATGTTCGTTCGCCTTTGCGCAAGATTTGTGTATCTACCGCGAGTACCGGTCTTTCTACCTGCCAGGCGACCGATGCCGGTAAACTGCCGCTACACCTTGGCACACTTTCACCTTAACAACACTACGCGAATAATCTCGGTGCTTATATACCTAACTCATTTCATTTTATGCTGAACCTGTGTAATAATAAATAAAACGGAGGCAGAAATTTTCGTTGATAATTCCAGGAAATCATAAGAATTAAATAGGATATGCTGTAATTTCATTGCGATAGAATTCACTTCGCATTTAATTTCCACAACAGTCTAATCAATAATAAACACGCCGTAATATCAATAATTATTATCTGGGTGTTTTCGTATTGGATTTATTATGCCCACTAATAATTCTATTATCACTTTAAATTTAATTGAATTAAATAATAACAGAATAGATTACGTTAATTACGTTTAGATAGAAAGCGCCATCTAAAATAAAAGTGTTGAAATATCAAACGCGTACCTACAAAAGATGTCGCCAAAACCAAGAGGTTTCATGTGAAGGTAAAATATGATGAAAGAAAACAATTTATTACATAATATAACATATACAGCTTTCAATTGAAAATGTATGAAATCATTTTTTTAGATTATAATTACATATTTCATTTTGGCAGATTCGCATTATAAAGATTTCTGCAAGTAAGGGAGTTCAGCGTACATTTTCAGATTAAGAAGGTAAGGACTACTTATACACGCAAATATGAAATTAAATCAATATGGTTATGGTGTGATAAAAATTTATGTCCACTAATAATTTTAGAATGAATGAAAATTGAAAATAGTAAAAATAAAAGTTGTGTTTGAATACCAAGCGCCATCTGAAGTAAAAGTACCGAAATATTGAGCGCTTAATTGTTAATATCCACA
>RXPK01003250.1:0-79038 GCA_004143645.1 Protaetia brevitarsis
TTTGTATGCTTAATCTTTATGTCCGTTGATCGTTTTTTTCTAGAAGTTAGCTTTGTTCTATAAAGTTATAATGTATACAAATAATGTTAAACATTATTTACGATCAGCGAAAGTATATATAATGTTTATTTTTAAACCAGCACTCATAATCTTTCCGCTTTAATATACTAATGAACATATCTAAATTTATTTCAGATTTCACAGTATATAACCCTAATATAAGCGTTTAATATTTATATTTATTTTAAGTACGTTTGTTATCAGTAGTGTATAAATTATATACCTTAATAATACTTTTTAGATTAAACGTTGGATATTTTCCAGAGATAACCTGTCAACATTTGCCATAATTACAATAAAACCCACTACAATTCGTATGCATAAAACCCCTGTCAATAAAGATTATGAATTATTTATTTCCACGGCTGTGATAAGAATTATCAATATACACAAATAAATATTTATAATGACAAAGAGACGATACGAAAATCGATAAGTTGAAGGTAGATGTCCACTGCAAACGGGCCGGCTCGTAACGATTTAGCAAGCATCTTTTTTCATTGCGAATGACGCACTTCTACAGAAGAGATATTTTGCGAACTGCTCGTCGTTAGTGGTTGCCTCACGAACTAATTTTATTGATGTTCATTTATATAACCTTGATACCTGTGGCCATCATAAACATTTAAAGTCTAATACCCAAGTTGTTTAAACTATTATGTTCCGATGCCAAAATAGGCAGCGGTCTTATCAGATCCTACATCATCGCCTAATTTGAAAAACAAAATAATACTTTACTTAAGCATTTTTTAAAGATGCTTTGTATTAAATTGGCACTATAAAGTACAGGGTTCTGAAACCCTGTAATACAGTATGCTTTAAATATTTCCATTGAATAGAACAAATTGCACATCCTATTTTTAATTGGTTTAAGGGTTTTCAAAGGTTTCAGAATTATGTTAACCAACTATTGATTTTTGATTAAATTGAATTGAATTTTATAGGAATGGTGATTCTGAAAATTCTATTCCATTAACACAGAACAAGCGTACATTTGTAATAATAATAATAAACTTTATTTGTCCAACAGTCACTTGACCAATTACAGGACAGTAATTAAAACATTTGAAATAATAACATAAACAGAACATTCTAAACAATGTATTGCAAAATCAAAGAAATTGTCCGACACGATGTACTTAAATACTAGTTCTAGCCCTAGGCGCACAACAGGCAGGTTATTAAATATAATGCTTTTACAATATAATATTATATGAAGCGAGGAAAAAAGAATTGCTTCTCCAGTAGGAAACAATCAAGTGCTTAAAAAATCATCGTAAAGCCTATTAAAGTTATTGCCATATGGACATAGCGATGATTTAAGCAAAACATTTGGTCCTAGCCCTATTAGGCACACTGACACAAGTTTGCACAGATTGAGTATAGTCACGGGATACGTTAAAGTTATATTCGCAAGAAACTGTGTGTGAATCAATTTTTGTGTAACAAGTAAATTAAATAAAATCTTTGTCATATATCTATCACGCCTTTAGATAAAGACTGAAAACAATGTTACTGCAGCAAAGATACATAATCATAGCCTCGGGCAGGGTAATGACCAGAAGTTTGAAATGTTAAGGGGAGGTTTACATATATATATCGGAGAAAGTCCAAAAACCTTTGAGCTTTTTTTTCAGAGAAAGGAAAAGATTATACAAAATACGGCTTTTTTCTTATAAATAATTTAAAACTTGAACATTAAAAAAAATATATTTTTTTTAATGACAAGACCACTATAACGTTCGCTATTTGTATCTAGGTAGCAATGTGCACAGAAAACACGGTCAAACTGCGTAAACTCTAGCATACGCAAAAAGTGATCCGAATTGAAATAAAAAGAAAAGTTAGAAATATATTAAATTTGTTGGAGGTTATACCTTAAATTTAACTAAATAAGTCGAAAGCAAACATGTGGCAGATACCTGACTTATTGATTTGATTATTTTCTATTTCTTTTTGTGTATATGTGGATATAAAAATGTGGAATATTTGCAATTTTTAGTATATTATAGGTATACCTCCAATAAACGGTTTTCATTAAGAAAACAAAAGAATTAAGTTGATATATTGAACACTTGAGAACTAGAACTTACGCAGATTTGAAAATTCATGTTTCGGGAAAAACGCGTTCAAAGTTTCTCAGCAACAATTTTTCAAATAGCTCAACATACACTTAGTTCAGCTATTCCAGCACTATACATTAATCCTTCTTCTTCTTCATACTTCTGCATTTGCAAATTTGTTGCTTCCCTTTTAGATAGCACAGCAAGTTTTGCAGCGCTGGACATACTTGCTCTCTGCTCGTTGTATGCGCTGACGATCAGAATTGATGACGAAATTTTTGGCATCAAGTCCTATGCAACTCCCACCGCATTCATTATTTGTAATACAGAAAAGTAACCTTTCATTGAATAAATTTGCGGCAATGTAGGTAGCAAGTTGAATTGTTTTATGGGTCGCAGTTGTAATCTTTTTGAAGCTAATTTCTACACACATGAACTAAACGAGTCGTTTCAGGTTTGACAATTTTTTTCCAATGCATCTTTGCAGAAATCACTCTAGAGAAAAAAGTTCATAAATCCGCCTAATAGCGTCTTTTTTTTTTTTTTTTTTGCAAAAGGGTCATGTATGAATGAAGCAAGCTCAACCCTTGGCTTCTGCAACGCGCCACTTACACAGGTTGTCTACACCTTTTGGACAATAAATGTGTCGTGATCCGCGTCGGTTGAACATTTATAATGAAATGTAGCCCAAATAGCTGCCTTCATTTTTTATGCAGAATCTGGATTTGTGTAATTGCTAGTTCCACAGTACACTATTGTTAAATTATCAATAACTTTGTCAGTCAGTTTACCAGTGCCCTTTCTTCAAAGTCCACTCATTCTTTTTTGTACATCTCCAACGCATTCTCTTTTTTTCTTGAACAGTAACATCTTAGTACGGCTAAAAATCACAAATTGCTTAAAAAGTTGTCTTATCTCAGTCGCCTATCCGAAAATCGTGCGAAACTTTCTTTAGGCATCGCATCGACTTCCATTTTTCCTGTGCTACTCTGATGATCCGTAGTGCGGTTATCTTTGCCATCATATTCTAGCCAGCTTTTATAAGAAATTTAGTGTAAGTAAGTGCATCTGCAATAAATTGATACATTTTATGGTAAGTAGTTTTCTAAAGCGTGGGAAAAGTGTGTTTTAAGTAAAAGAATATTGTTTAGTCAGTTTCTTTCAAATGTGCGTTTTATTTTCGGATCTAATTCTTCATATTATTGTATATAAATAGCTACTCTGTCGTTTATTGTGAATCCCGACTACAGTGGCATTTCTAATCATTAAAGACAACTATACATACACTAACAAACAATAAGTATGATATTTCGACCAGAGCAGCCCCGAGCGAATATAGTATTACATCTAATTTTGCTCCGTTTGTGTTCGGTACACCCGCTCTTTTATATAAGCCGTAGAGGCTTAAAATGCGAATATTACGGAAACCGCTTTACCATGTTATGCTATATATATTGGAGCCTTTCAAAAAATGCAAAAAACCATAAAGAGATCGATTTCCAGTCAAATACATGGTAAAACCTCCCCTTAAGTATACGTTTAACAAAATCGCGAATTTCCGTGAAATACGAGTCTCAAGGGCAGGATGTCCGAAGCATACAAAGGGATACCAAACAAAGCATCGTATTCCATTTTGCTCATTACATTGGCAAAGTAAATGCTCTTGAGTATTGCGACGTTAGCAAAAAAAAATTGAAATCCGCATTAAAAATCCCGACGCCCTTACATGCATCCGAGCAAACATGTGACAGATGTGACTTGAAGGTCAGGCCAGAGTCAAATATTATACCAAGATCCTCAATCTCTGAAGCTAATCTCAACTCAGTGCCATTAATCTCATACGATGTTGCAGAAATTTGGCTTGATCGTGAATATATTACAACACAACACTTTTTGGTGTTTGGTTTAAGCTTATATGTACAACATCTTTGATAGAGTATGTTAAGGTTACGTTCTAGATTGTCCCCATCCCAGCAGAAGCAACCTCAGAAAAAAATCTTGGTGTCATCGGCATATCCCAGGATCGGACAATCGATTTTCAGTAATAAATCATTTATGAATAGCACAAATAATAGAGGGCTAAGGTGGGATCCCTGAGGTACGCCAAAAGTCAGGAATAAGTCGACCGACACATAACCATTGTACGTCACATACCACCGTCTCTGTGATAGGTAAGATCGTAGGAGGTTTAGTGGGGAAGAGGGAACAATCCAAAAGAAGATAATTTATACAATAGGATTTCATGATCGATAGAGTCAAAAGCTTTTGAAAAGTCAGTGTATATTACGTTGACTCTCCCGCTCCTATCTAAGTCAATCCTCACCCACATTATAAGCGAAACGTGTCGTAAAAACATACTTAAAATAAAAAATTGGAAAGAATATGATTTCCAAATTCATTTTATTATACAGTGTGACATGTTCGCGAAATATGCCTACGTGGAAACCTTTTTGTGAAACCTTTTTACGTTGGACGTTGAACCTACATCTCAACTAGGGTGTGAGCTTGAGATTCCGTACCCTTTCATCTCTGATAAAGCGGAATGATCAAGCCGCTGGGGGGTGGGTGTTTGAAGTATTGAAGTTTTACCTCACTTTGAAGGTGTTGAAATTACCACACCTGATTGAAAGTAAAAACCAATCGAGTGTAAAAACTAAGAATATGCAGTATGCAGATTGCTTGAATATCAGCCGTAATACTTCAGACTACGCGAACCGTTTGGTAAACATTAATTTCTTGTATCGATACACTGACAAAAAAAATTCTTTATATCAAAAAGCATCGAAATTTTGGATGTTATTTATTTGATTCAAAAAATTTTTAATAAAAAAAAATACGTCATTTCTTAAAGTAAACAACGTTCAATGATGGAATAAAAAATTCATTTTATTAGAGTTTTAGTTTTTACAGCTTTTAACAACTAAGTATTTTAGGTAACAATAACCTTAATACATATATTTGTTAGCCCAATATTTTTTGTTGTTGTTAGATCGGGGACTTACGATATTGATTTCAATGTAAGTCGCTATCTATATTCTATCAAAATACCGGTATTATAACGGTATTTTGCATTATCATTGTGTAAATCCTTTCAGTACCAGTATATGTTCCTGGTTTAAATTATCAATTTTCTCTTGAATTTTCTGTGCGACGGTGTTAATTGCATTTGAATCAAAATTCACTTTTTCTTTTAAGGGAGTACTGTAGCTATGCAATTGCACGACCTCAGTAAATCAAATCGTGCGCTATTATTTTATCGAATTATCACTTGAAATAAAAAACAATGTGTTCTATAAAGACGAATAAGGGTACCAACAGACTTCAATTTTATCAAATAAGCGAAGTACTCTCATTCTATTGCGTACGCTTTTCCTGCGCGAAGGTACTTGTAATCTTGGCATTATTACAACGAACTGTAAGTAACGTGCGCTCAATTAGAAAAGTCATTAGGTTTATACTGTCTTAAGTTAAATATGTACGTCCATAAATTGTTAACTTCCGAACTTCGTCGTTCACTTTACTACAGTTGCAAAAGTAAGTTACTATTAAAAATGATTTGTATAATACAGAAAATTGCCATAATTGTTGGAAATCAAATAAAACTATGTAACTAATAACAAAGACATAATCAACCAGTACTCTAATAAGGTTATAATAAAATTTATGATACTTTACCTCAAAAATTTGACAACAGACGTTCAATGAAGGAAAAGAAAGCGCTAAACACTTTTTACTAATTGTTGTTTGTGGACTGTATGGTTGTACCAATACTACACACACACCTTTGTTTTAACACTTATTTATTTAATAACAAAAATAATTTAGAGGTATATACATTGATGTTAGATGGTCGGACAAGAACTGCTTATATCAATATGGTTTAAACTACTAATCCCTTGTACACTCACCATTTTTCCCTTAGTGGGGTTACAAAAGTAATTACATATGTGGTATACAAAAGGACTGTAGTTGCCATAAATAATGAATGAAGAGGCTCATTGTCAGTTAGAATAAAGAAAGAATAGAAAAAAGGAAAGATGCCTTCAATACTTAACTTCTTAGAACTACTTTTAACCTAAATATGTGGACGTAACACTAATAATACCAAAACTCAAATTTCAGTAACGCGTATTTCGTATTCAGTACCTAAATAGACCTCCGACGCATAGCCCTGATAACTTATAAGCTATAACAGTGTACAACGCAGAAAAAAACAGTAAGGTATCTATCCGAACTTGGAGTTCTAATCGTCATCGGCTAAAATTTTGTTTCCTACGTCGGCTGAAGCGGAACACATTTACCATCCCTGTTAGAACTTTCGTTTCGCAGTCAACGATAGAATTTCGGTTTGATTGAAGTACCGTCTTAAGAAGCCACATGAGAAACCAGTGCCCTTAAGTCCGGACTGCTGGGTAGCTATTCAATAGTCCCGGTATTATCAATACCGACAGGATATTGATTATTTGTTCTAGAGCCGCTTAAAACGTTAATGGTGGTGCTCCATCTTAATGCCAAATCACGTCATCTAATTGATTTCTTGAGGGGCTCTGTAATAATTTACTTAAGTAATTTATTTGTTGACTATTGTTTCGACGTATATATATTACATTCCGGTGTTAATTTGAAATCATAAAAAAAATTAACCCAATTAAGTAACTTTATTTTTGAAAATTCTACACCATACTTGCACTGACTTCCTTCCAAACCGATTTTTGTATTAAATTTTTCTTCCTACCATTTTTGGTGACAAGTCTATAGAAGCCATTCAGAAATGGAAAAGTAGACACATCTGCCCATAAAATTATCTTAAGAACGTTACATTGTTGAAAATTTTTAACACTTTTTTGACTAATTTAATAGTAGGAAGGTCCCACTTTTCGTGTTATTTTGTCGAGAATATAGAAGTTTAATTTGACGAGCAAAGATAGTCAGTATTGTCTATTGCTAATGGGGTTATTTTGTCCACTGACACGTGGAATTTATAAAATACTTCTTGTCCCTTTTTATTTGATCTTGACTGACAAATTTACTAGCTGTTACTAAATGTAATGCGATGGGATATTGGTGTTTTAACACCATTTCAAACACAACGTCTTTAATATGCAACTCCTATTTCTTAGTGCTATAATATTCTCTCTTTAAGACGTTTTCCAATTATAAATGCGCAAACCACCATTCACAAGTTTTGGTTTCAACTAACGTACTAATTTTAAAATGATTTTTTTGAGAACCTTATAAAATTAAGTGAATGTTTATGCTATTTGATTCAGTTTAACTAATTGCGTAAATAATGTTCCAATACATCTTTAAGATGTGAATTTTTATGCCCACTGGAATAACGTTAATAACACGAGGTTACACTTGCAAGTCAGTACATGGTGGTTGTTTGGATATGTTAAACGGAGAATCAAACACCGAAAACAGATACACGTGCAATCAGGTGTGCGATATGCAATTACTGTATTAGAATAGGTGGGTTTCTATATTCTATCCGAGAAAAATTCTGAATTCGTTTCTGAAGTCTAAGAAAAATAGTCAATCCTCACATCTAACAAGATTCACACGAAATTCTAGTCATTTCTGTTCTGTTACAATACGCGTAGTACCTCGTCTGGCAAAGTTTGGAAAAATCAACACAAAAATTGTTGACTAGAGCAAATTACGGAGCACCGTAATATTTTCAACAGTGTATGGTCATAAACCTAACTAATAATTTCTAGAAAAATGGCAATCTTCTCTTCTTCCGAACTTCACACTAGCAATGTTTGTCAATTCCCGTTTAGAAATTTCCATTAATTATAAAGTTGACATACCAAAAATTCGAAAATATACCCAGTGTTTTACGTGAAATTTCCAAATTTTTGGTAACTTCATCCTGTACGTTACTGGAATTTTAAACAGGAATTGCAAACATTTTTTAGTGTGTTCAGTAAGCTCTTGGACCTGTAACAATATTTTATACGCCTTTTAGCATTAGTTTAGTAAGTTCTTAATTTATTGAACCAATTAATAAAAAAAAAACTGAATTTTACTTTCAAAATAAAGCAACGTATCAAGATGTTCATCGTTTACTTTGAACTGACGTTTTTTTTCGTGCAAAATTTTAGTTGTATCTTACGTGAGCTAAACATTTACCAACGTTTTGTTTGCACGTACGCAATTTGTAAATTCGGATGAATGTTACATGCATTCTCTCCTTGCAGCATATTTATTACATAAATAGAGAATACTTTAACATTTTCGGTTGTATAACCTATGTTAATTCACAAATTGATAGGTAGCAAAAAATAATCATTATTTTATTTTGATATTGCATTTTCAGAGAGTCCTTTCTTTCTAACTCAGAATAAGTGCTAACTCTTATTTAGTAAAATATATGGTAGATGTAAAAACACTACAGTTTTTAATTGAACAGCTTTCTGTACCTGTAATATTGGGGGAAGTAGGTAGAAAAATTGGTTAATCCTATTTTCATTTTATTTCAGGCATGCCTTATCGTTCAGGTCTTGTAGATTTTTCTTTTTGATTTTCCATGCACGCTTTATTAAACCTATTTCGCATCATATAAATGCTGTAAAACATTGCTTGCCTAATATTTGAATACGTACTGCTAAAGAGATTAGTTTAATTTCACATACTTACATTCTGTCGATGGTTTCACAGAAGTGCAGAAGTTTTTTAGCATCCCAGTTTGGAACGACGACCAGTAATATACATAAAGAGATTGAAATAAAGGTTCGCTTTCTTACAAAGTCGTTTTAATTTTAATTTTTAAGCTGCTTGCTTTAATTAAAAAGAATTTGGCCGAAAAAGTGAGCCATTATTTCAATTCCTTTATTTTTTTATTAGTAAAGTCACTCAGAGTTAAAAATGGATTAGAAAAAAAAAAGCCAGTGATTCTTTAAGAAGAAGAAAATCTATCGTGCAAGTTTCGAGAAAGAATTCTTTTTGAAATGTTAAATGAAAAACTATATAACCTTTTGAACTGATATTTTGAAAAAATACTGAATACTTTACTTTGTATTTTTCCAAAATACTTGCCGAACAAAAAATCTAACAAATTATATTCAAGAGCATTTTGTAATTTACTTACACTTACCATCCTATTTTTTACCCATCAAAATCAAATTTCATATCGTCACAAGGCATCTATCAGCTGCTTAGTGACAAAACACAGCGAACTCCAATTCATTAGAACAACGTCATCACAATTTATTATTTTAACAGATTTTGAAAAGCGGACAATCAAAATAGTTCAAGATGCGCGCTTGACATTGATCGTGAAAAGTTCCTCGTGCATAAATAAGGATTCTAAAACCGCAAGTAGGTAACGTTGATTTTCGCACAATATCTACTTCAACGATAGTGGATACGCATCGCATTGAAGGCCGACTCGCGACATTTACAACCGCCAATAAAGTGTTGCAAGGGAAAAATAAATCCAACCACGCGGTGCCAACGAGCCTCCGCTATTAAAGCATCAACGGATGGGACGACTATTGGCACTCGCCAGAGGTTTGCGTACGAACGGGCTAACACAACAAGGGATAAGTGGAAGTAAAGTTTCGATAGCGATCCACGCGAGGTCTATTTCGGGATATAGGAGTGAATAGTCTTTTGCCTTATATATACGACATCCGCTTGAATGATAAACGAGGAGGAATTCCTAAATTTTTGGTACCTCTAGTTTTGGATGCCGTCCAGTATAAAATAATTGCGAAATATATGGCGGAGGAGTCGATTTGTTACAGGTTATCGAAGTTATAGTATAAATTCCATTTAGAAATGCGTAGAAAACTGATTTATTTTTGGCCCAGTAAGAATGCATTGAATTCTGAATACAATGTCTAATAATAAGTCAATGTTTTTCCCATTATTTTGTGGTGGAAGCAAAGAGTTTATTTTGATACTCTACGTGAATAGACAATGTGTATTGTTTCAAACAGAAATAATTTTGGTAACAAAAAGCTTTTCTAATAATATCACAAGCTTCTAAGAGTTCCGCAATCAATCAATATCAAGTATCCTTCCATATACCAATACCAAAACTCCGCTAATACCTGTCCCAGGCCAGGATGAGAAATGAGTAGGGGGAGAAGTATGAATGGGGGTGATATCACACTGCGACCCAAAAGATCCATTGTGTCTTTTATTTTTGTTGTTTTACAGCTGGCCTTCCAATCCTATTCCTATCAGAAAGTGTAGGATATAAAAAGGCACCAGGTTAGGTAAGTTTCCTTCTTCGATTTCACATACTAGCAGATACAAAGCCCTTGAAGTGCAGTGCTACGCAATTAAGAGGAGTTGGATGGATGTTCCATCCTATTCCCCATGAAATCTACATTCAGATTCCTTTGCTAATCCAAACTTACTCAGATGTTAATATGCGAATATTGTTCTTACCCAGGTTGATGACACAATAGATCTTTTAGGTCGCAGTATAATATTACCCTTTCATTTATATACCCAGGTTGATGCATTCTGTAAACCTTTTCTGGTTACTCATTCCTTGGAGATATTATTATCATTCTTGGAGATTTCTCCAATAATTGATCTTCATCTGCTTCCATTTCGCTTCTTATTTCTTTCAGTATTGTACTGCTACTTATCCTGCAAAAGGTTTCAGGTTCTACAAATAGTATTACAGCCTCTTTTTTGTAGGATTATCCGTTATTTCGTTTCCTTCTACTTCTGCGTGTCCCACAACCCCCAGGGTTCCATTTACCTAGCTCATTTAATTGCCCTAAGCATTCACAGTCCATCTTGGAACTGATTTCAATTGTGTCTCAACGCCTTGCTGGATGCTTGATTATCAGATATAATGATAATCCTGCTTTGCGGTAATTACTGGTTAATATTGAACTGTACGCATCTTTCAACAATGTGTATTTCCGCATGAAAGATTTCCCCAAGGGTATTTTATTTATTTCCTCAAGCTTTCGAAGTACTTGGTTCTACGCCCTTGTATTCTATTCATTCCTTTGCGTTTCGGAGCCGTCATGTACATTGATGGATATTTCTATTCATTTCAAGATGGTGTTATGATCCCCTTCGCTCTTGCTCCTAAGCTTTGTGGGATTATCTTTCACAACTGTTTTTTTTTGACATGTCATCCCGGGGCATATCCCAGGTTTGAACACTGTCAGGAAATTGAGGCCTACGCCTAATTGTTCCTTCTTTGATCATTCTGAGTGTGGTACTTTTTGCCACAATATCCACCACAATGTGGAGAAGGGTAAGATCCAATACTACCTCGATAGCTACTGTTGGCAATTTTCATAGCCCATATGCACTACTATCCAATTTTCCACTTTTGAGAGGTTAATTCTCGCGGTGGCCAGATTACTTCTTTTGTACCAAGCTGTGGCAGAGTCGTAATCGTCCACTATGTTACATCAAAGCAGTATTTTTGGTTGAATTCAATTTTTCTGCAAGTTTTGCGCGAGCTTTTTTTTGGCTTTGTTGGTTGCCTCAAGTTCGTATTTGTTCCAGAGAAGTAACGCCGCACTGTGGGCATCCTCTGGTCGTACTAATCGGCATGGTCTTATGTCTATAGTAAAACCTTCATAATATCCAGAATAATACTGGTGTTAGCTTTGGTTGCAGAGAAAATAGGCCTAGGCCAGGATAATTCGAGAGCTTAAATATGATGGCCATTTACTTAATGGCTATTATACGAACCGAGACTGACTGCGAGCTTAGATTATGCAGAAAACTAGACTTAGTTCTAAAGGGCACGGAAATGGGAAAATGAAACACTATGTCAGATGGCTCCCACCAAGCAAAAAAAAATCCTTGAAATAATAAGTTTGAAAACAATTAGGAATTCCGTTAAAATTATATTAGTAGTTGACAAAGACACTTACAAGTGTGGTACTGATGACACTACACACTTTAAAACGCCTTACCAGAAATTTCATTATAGGGATGGTACGACCTGCTCAGGTGCACCAGCTCCGACTCCGGCTCTGAAACCTGGTGCAAGAAATCAGGTTACAGTGTCACAGGTCCTCTTCTAACTCTCCTCTTTTTTATTCACTGTGCCGTAAATGCTAAAACAAATATGCGAAGTAGGAAGAGTGATATATTTGATATTTCTAATTTATAGCATTTAATAGCAAGATGAACTATTGCTAGTTATTGCGGTTTGTTACATATTTTTTGTGTGATAACCAAAAAGACTTGGCGCGGTTCCTTCGTCTGTTATGTTAATATGTTTATTCAGTGGAAAAAAACGTATTTTTCTCAACTATATAGTTCATTCCCTACCACAACAAACTTCAATTAACTAACGGTTTAATAATAATAATATAATAATAATTGGATATTTGCAGATTACCATTACAGATACAGTAGTTTAATTCACATGTACTCGGTACAATAGTCAAAAATTAGGAATGATACAACAAAACACATAATAAATAATAAACGTAACACAGTGGAAACAACAGACATGAATTTATTTAATGTGTTTTAAATAAAATATTGTGTAAACTTGCAAGTTAAAAAAGTGATAAATACAACATTGCAATTAAAATATATATATATTAGGTTTGGAAGAAATTCCGAATTGAGTAACACTCCTTTCCATCAGTATTTTTTTCACTTGAGTATAAATATTGTGCCGTAGTGTTTTCATCTGTGTGGGCAAGCAGTTAATACCTTTGTCCCCAGTAGTTCAACGATTTCTGGGTACGGCAAGCTATGTGGGGTGGTTATATCGTCTCTCGTTCTTGTAGATGATCTGGCAGTGACGTTCAAGGGACATAAATTTTTATTATTGTGTATGTGTAAACCTGCCTGTAAAATATATACGTTATGGTAGGTAGTATGCTGTTGTTTAAAATGCGATCTGCAGCTTTGGTTATAATTTAGGTTGCATAAAGTCCTAATCGCCCTTTTTGCAGCATAATACCCTATCTGCTTCGTCGATTTCCCCAGAATAATAGACCATATGATAGCAAGAGAGTTAAAGTATGAGAGTACACCTGCTTCGCGGCTGCATGAGTTTGCAGTGTGTTTGATTCTTCTAATGGCATATAGGGTGTGAGAGTCTATTGCACAGCTTATTATGTGTGTATGCCATTTTAAACTCTATCAATAGTGACGCCCAGGAAATCGAGTTTGAAGACTCAACGCTGCGGTTGTAACATGATGGATTTGGTTTTACTTTCATTGATTTTAGGTCGTTTGCTGCGAAACCACTCCTCGCATCTTTTTTTGGTTCTCAGATCTTTCTTGAGTTCCAAACATCCCTGCCCGCACCAACAACGATGTATCGTCAGCATAAAGGCAAACATCAAGAGCTCCGACGTTATGGGAAGATCGTTTATATATATTAAAAAGCAGGGGTCGAGATCGATCCTGAGGCACACCATATTCCACACTGCCAATACTAGAACGTGAATTATCCACTCTGTGAGCTGCATCTCTGAGATGATAAGATCTTAACAAATCAAAGGAACTTCCTCGACACCATAATATCGAAGTTTTCCAATAAGATGTTATGGTTCACGGAATCAAAGCTTTGTTAATCGAGAAGCGACATTTCAATCAATTCACCGAGTCAAACGCGTTATAATATCATGCTGAAGCATTTGCGATATCCCGGTAGTTGTTGAACATCCTTTCTGTATCCGTGTTGATTGGATGAGAAGTAGTTGTTGTGTTCAAATAGTTAGTCAGCCGGGTGTAAATTGCTTGCTCAAATACTTTGGATTCGCTTGGTAAAATATTAATAGGCCGATAGTTTTCACACACATTTTTATCACCACTCTTAAATATTGGAATGACTTTTCCCACTTTCAGTAAGTTAGGAAATATTCCCTGTTCTACGCAGGCATTGAATAATATTGCAAGTGGTACGCTTAGTTCTTTATCGCAGCACTTTAAAAGACTAGTTGTCATTCCATATATATCCTCTGAATGTTGTTTTTAAATTATTTAACATTTGTTGTATCTCCTCTGTGTAATTGGAGTGAGAAAAAAGATTTGAATTGTCCAAACTATATTTATGTAGAAATTCAGAGAAAGCAAATCTTGTTCGTGTTTGTGCATATGTTGCTATTTCTTTGCCCACTTCACAGAAATATTTATTTAAAATATCAGCCGACAAAGAAGGACTGACCTTCATCTTATTTGTGTGTGGTTTTAATTCGCTGTTGATTACGGTCCACGCTGCTTTAGTTGTATTACTAGAGTTCTCTATGAACCCAGAATTGAGTTGCTGCTTTAAGTTTGTTGTTTCTGTAATATAATCTTTCTTTATGCTACGATATATTTGGTAACAGAGATCATTCTTAGTTGTTTTTGTTACTATCGCCCAAGCATCCAATAAATTTTTTAGACGAGAAATCTCATCGTTCATAATATTTTGCCGCTTATATCACAGTATAAACCTATACATTATTATAGATGCATATACTATGTTTATACTATCAGATTTAGAGGATGATGTTCATTCGTATATTTTCGTTTCCAAATGCATTTTGGTAATTAATTGTACAATTCTATTATTATTATAAATAATAATAAATATGAAGAACTATAAATTTGTTGTTGACAAGTCAATTAACTTTGTTATTTCAAACGGGCGGAATGAATTAAAACCACGTTCTTCAAAAAAAGAATACAACTCCTAAAATAAAATTTCTAAATAAATCTGAAATTCCGGGTAGCAATTCGCCGCCGTATAGTAAACAAATAAATCCAGAAATGCACTTAGCCACATACGAGGAAAAAGTTTTAACACGATTCATACGATCTATACAACAGGGTTAAGGTTAGAACGAGTGCGTGCGGGCGACGTGCACTGTTCAATAGCTCCGGCTCCAGCGCTACCCTGGCTCCATATAGTTCAATTGGTTCAATCGAGTCCGATGCTGCATTCAGTTCCCTGGACTCGCACCCGGCCACAGACCTGCACCCGGCGAATTAGCAAACCGGCTCTTTTACGAAAAGCGAACGTGGTGCACCAACTCCGATCAGCGAACCAGCTCCGAAAGAATAGGTCCGATCCGGAGCAGCCATCCCTACTTAATTAGCAGTAACATTGAATTAAATAACTATATTAAAGCTATTCTTATTTTCATACCTAAAAAATATGATACAGATCACGGTCGTGATTGATTGATGTCAAGCTTAACTGATCACTCACCCGAACTTCTTCGAATCTTCTATTACCTACCTTTCTCTTGAGTTAATGGAAAAATATTCCATACCATAACTTTGGTCGTAAAAAATTGTAACGGGTGATACAATTGTAAAAGGTACTCTCAATGCAATGTCATAACGGTTAATACATTATTGAGCTTAACATTTTTCAGTACATTTTTACACTAAAGTTGTATCAAAATAATGTAGGCAAAATAGTAATTCATTATGCATTCTAGTCTAGAAATATTTGTAGGATTAAATTCCACAATTTGGCAAAATCTTCGCTAGTAATTAAGTTGCAAAACTTATAAATTCTCATATGTACAAGTCGGTCCTAGGAGCGACTACCCAAAACCGTTCTAGAACAAAATAGCGTAAAAAAACTCGATTTCGGGTAATACCCGATTTTGGGTAAAGTTTAATTTCGGGTAATACCCGATTTCGGATAGAACTCCATACCCGGATAACCGGAACCGGGTGGAGCACTGGACGGATACCCGATTGCTGAAAAGACGAGTTTCGATAGCTCTACTAGAAATACAAATTTTTCTTAATGTTACTGTTTTATAAAATATATTGCAGTGATACCTGTGTTGCACTGCTAAAGAATAAAAATTGATTTTCGATATTTTACTTATCCACGTGTGTAATTATATCTGCTCATCTAAACATTTCAAAACACATTAATAAAATCTCTTGAAAAAAATGGCATATTCTTAAAAAATCAAAGTAACAGTTACCATACTATAGGTATGTTCACGAATAGACGCTTATTCTTGCTTTATAGGTAATTATGTCACTTCGTAGTGCACTCCAAATGCAACGTAAAATTTCAGTCGAGGTGTCAATTCCTTATATGAGTTTACATGGAATCCAAAAATCATATAATAAATAGGGGTGCCAGTATAGCACAATTTGCAAATTTGTAATCTATACGAAAAATTAAGGTTAACTTTTACAGTTTAAGTCTATCTCAAAATAAAAAAATATACTAATTGCAACATGTTTGGTTGAACGGTTATTCACAGTCACAAATTAGTTCAGCAAAACAAACCTAAAATTATAAACCATTACACTAGAAACATACTAATAAAGATCTATAAAAATACAAAACGAAACTTAAATTCATCGATTTATCATCCCAAAATATTTTTTAGAATTTATCTGTAACAAATCAGATATTCTGTTTGCTTGACCGAAAATAATCAATCAAACTTCCACTGAGGCGTAAAACGAATGCTAAATACTGGTTGGCTTTAGAAAGGGTTCGACTTTGATACTCAACATTTTTCAAAATAACTTCATACCATGTCAAAACAACCTTCAAAAAAAATCGTTACGAAAATAGTCTCTGCAAATATAATTACATCTTCTATTACGCATTTTTGGCCAAAAATATTTATGTCATCCTAATTGGCGCCAGTATCAACAACAAGCGATAATGAATGGAAAGCGTTACACATTACGCTTGGAATGGTAAATGTTTAAAGCTTGATAATTCAGTATACATACATATGTATATTTCATATTTATACTATTATACTCACGAAGATATGATATAAACGTTATGTAATTCAGGTTTAAATATTATATAGGTCTATTTATGCACAATTTGTAAATAATTCTAAATTATTTACGACAAAGGTTTAACCTAAAAAGTGTAAGAGTTACGCCTTAAAACTTTCTTTCGTAAGTGAATTGGAACTGACTAATCCTAACACTTTTCGATTAAAGAATAGATGCGTCACACGGTCACATCAATGAATGAGCAAAACTGACCTGATATTACGTCATCTGACGAAGAACCAGCTAAAACCAAATTGAATGGACAAAGCATATACACATGTGCATTGTCTGTAGTGTAGGCTTTGTTTACTATGCGTGGAATTGTAGAGTCAACTGAAACAGACGATTTGTGTCATGGAACGAATCTCTTATGGGCAAATAAAGGCTAATGGCCGTGATACACACAAGGATAAAAATGCTGGATATTTTCGTCACAAAAGAATTATTTTCGTCAAATTTTCATTGCTAAATGTTGGGAGATACAATTGCCAACAATGCTGACACAAATTTATTTATTTATTTACAATATTCGCTACATATTTCAGATATTAGGTACATACCATAGTTTTTTTCTATTTCATATCTAATTTTCGTTAAATACTATAAAAGATATTTTAATCAGCAGGATGTTGTGTGTTTAGTAGCGGTAAAGAATAAGATCAGAAGAGGTGCATTTATTCATTGTTCTTTTATCGTCACGAATTGTTATTTTTTTTTATTATGGTTCAGTTCCGTCTCTTATAAATCCAACCATATGTTACAAGTTTATATTTTTTAAACTTCCGTTCATTTCTAAACGTTGATTTATATTCAATTTAAATGTGTCAATTTTAAAATTAATAGTGTTTTTGCAGTTAATGATATGTACTGTCTTCAAAATTATTTTTTTGTCATTAGGTTCCAATTCCAGAATGGAAAATCATAATCAAAATTAATAATAAAGAATAACAGGTATAATACATACTCAATCAATGGTACAGATTTATTGACTTAGTTTCGGCTAGTAATAATTACATTATGATGAACACAATGTTGCTTATGTTTTTGGACATGGATAGAGAAAAAAGATTTGTTAAAGTAACAAAATATTTTTGTGCAGGCATTTATTTAAAGCAAATAATAACTTAAGTCACATTAAAAACTTGTGTAACACTCGGTTGATATTAGCATACATAAGTTTCACCTTACCAAAGATCTTCAGTGCTACTGGTCAACCTAATGTATTTTATACGAGAGAATGAGATTTCCATCTTAAATTCTCATTCAATTATTCTTCCACTTATTAAATAATAACTTGTTTAGCCTAATATATTCAGTTCTTTAGTCAAATATACATATTTTATCGGCAAAAAGTAATTATATCAAACAAATATTTATTAAATGTCAAATCCAAAGAATATTAAAACAATATTTAACTAATTATAACTGTTTTAAGATAAAAAATAACAAACTGTGCTTTGTTTTCTACTTTGCAAATCAAAATTGTTTGAGTCTACAAAGCCATATGTATCTGGGTGGGACACATGGCATTGCATGGAGCACAATTACAGATAAAGTAGTACTAGTTTTATGTCAACATTTTGTTATTTAAATCATGGGCTTTCATCGGCAATAGATTCAGCACTAGGTAATTTACTACCAAATACTTATACATACTTACTGCGTAGGTTTTAGGACTTCCAAATAACCACTCAGCGAATTAAATGTTATTTGTTATCTTTTCTCTTGGGGCGTAGCAAACAACCTAACAAGTTCACTTACAGAATAAGAAGTATTGATCAATTAACACAGTCAGGGTTATTAAGAAATAAGGATTAGGCTATCCAAATTTGCCGTTAATTTAATGCATTTATAATTTGAAAGTTATCCTTTCTCAAAATTTCTCAAACACTTGCTCTGATTTAAACATTATAGCACTACCCGTCTAGTTGTCTAATAGTAAATACATTGACTATATTGTACATACAAGAACAGAAATTGCTATAAAGATGGCAGTTCTTCTAATTTACTCAGAAACAATATATATTTAGATTTACCACAACTTGAATGCACAGCAAACGCGACCAGAAAATATTGGAGGATAATTGGCAGAAGACTACAGGAGGGGCTATTGAAATCCGGTTTTTAAAATCATTGCATGTTTATCTAAAAAAACTGATTTATGCTAGAAATTTTTCCATAATAGATGTACTTTACGTGAATATTAATGGGAAAATGTCAGTTAGAAAAAAAATCTCTAACATGATGTTACTAAGAAAAATCTCAGAAAAAAACTTTAAATTTTTTTTATAATTTGGAAAATTACAATTAAAAATACAGTAATGTTCAAGTGGTAAGGAAATAAGGTGCGCATACGTACACTTAGTGGGCTTTCACACCAAAGTAGCATGCTACGTGCGACTTGCTGTCTGGCAGCAGAAAATATGCTGCTTGTTTTGAAACGTATATCACTAAATGAATGCCTTCTCACCGAAGTCGCGAATCATGAATGCGACGTGGCAACGTGCGATGTGCAACGAGATTCATAGAGCAGGTCCTATATTTTGCTAGTTTGCAACTTTACCTCTTGGGTGCATAGTTGTGATTAATTTGTGTTTCCAAGTTTTTATTAATTACGTGATGTCCAACAAATGCTTACCGGACGACGAACAAATTAACATATCTTTTGTGCAGGCGATTGAGAAACACCCTTGCCTCTACGATAATACATTGAAGGCATATAGCAACAAAATGAACAAGACAAATCTTGAACCAAGTTGCTGGGTTGTACTTTCAACGGGTAAGTGAGTTCTATAGCGGCGTACTTTTTTTATCACATACCATACAGACAATCAAAATTCGCGTTCTGGAAGGAAAGGAATCAGCAAGAGAAAACGTTTACAAAATTTTGCATTTTTATTTTTCAATTCTCCGTTATCTCCCTTCAATCTCCTTTATTTATGTGCAAACATTGTTTTGCCATGGTAATGCATTTGCAGGTTTCGTAAAATAGGCACATAGCCTATCTCGTAAATCGCCTGCTTCTGTTTGTTGACGGCCATGAAGCTCTTGTTGTAAGGTTGGTAACACATTGTAAGCTGAGCCAATGCCTTGATCGTTGGGATTTGAAAACCGACCATCGTGTTTCCGAATAAAGTTGTGTGAAATACACGCGGCTTTGACAATCTCGACAACTTTTTCTGGCCTACAACCTATTTGTGTCTCAAAAATTTAAAATTTTGAAACAAGCATTTCAAATGCACACTCAACACTCTTGCGAGCTCTAGAAAGTCTGTAGTTGAATATCCTTTTAGGGTTTGTTAATGTTCTTCTGGCATAAGGTCGCATAATATGCTTATGAAGAGGGAATGTTTCATCTCCTATAAAGAACATTGGAAAGGTGGAATTACTCTCATCATTAGGTAAAACAGCAGGCGGTGGAATGTTAAGCTGATTTTCGGTAAGTGCGTGGAAATATCCGGATGATTTAATTACGCGACCATCACTAGTCTTACCCCCCTTCTTATTCTTAATCACCAACACTTATAAAAGTGAATAAACCATCTGCATCAGAACTTGCCATTAAAACTATGGAAAAATAGCCTTTGTAGTTGTAATAGGCAGAACTTGATTTTATGGGACATTTAATTCTGATATGTTTGCCGTCTAAGGAGCCCAAACGGTTTGGCATATTCCACAGTTCATAGTACCTGTCAGAAATCTCTTTCCATTGCTCTATTGCAGGTAATGCCATATACTTGGGTTGCAGTACAGTCCACAATTTCTCAGCAGTATCACCAATAATCCTATAGAAGTTTCTGGAATTGCTGTGGATGCATTTGCAGCTGTCGGGAAACAATATACGCACTATGTGTATCAGCATTGTCTCGTAAATACGGATCAACCCATAATCTCCTTCTTCTTTTCCTTTTTCTCTTTAATATAACCGCTGCAATTAAGGCAATGGTATCGTCTTCTCCAGACGACATTACGAAATAAACTAAAATCCACACATCGAGAGAAATTTGCATGTAGCATCCCGCAGACTGTGCGACTTTGGTACGAAAGCGAATTTAGATGACGTACGATGCGACGTGCTTTCTGCTTTCAGACAGCAAGTCGCAAGTAGCATGCCACTTTGGTGTGAAAGCCGCCTTAGAACGTTCTGGTTAGAAGAATTTAGAAGGCACTATTCGGCAATTGCAAATAAGGAGAGAAGCAGCAAAATAATTCACCGCGTTAATCGAAGTGCTGAGCTCTAAGAACGGCCTTATTAATTATATACATAATAATATGACAAAATGTAAGTTTCTTAAACTGAAAATGCACTTTTCGTACTCGTCAATGCAGACAATCAGGTATACTACACAACCACATATGAAGCCTTTAATACAGTCAAATTCACATGCTATTATGCGTTTCTACTTGAAACTTGCAAAATTAGAACGGAAATTTTGTATGCAACACTGTTCCTAACACTGCGCCCACCTATTCTCTATTTAACAAGTCGAGTATCATGTCCCTTATATTTTCACTTTTGTATGACCATATTCACATATACAAAAGAAAACCGTAGTTATTTTATTTGAAGTAAACGATTTTAATTAACTATTGCATACTGGGCCGTGAAACACACCAAGAAGCACAAAAATTGCTACTGAATAGGTACCTACACGGCTATAGTATTTTGGAGTATCCAAACAGGTGAAAAAATGCACTATTATAGTAGGTAAAGGTATACGTAGGCATAATATTTCTTATTAATAAAGTTGGGCAAATTTTTCGGCGCGGCAGGTACGTATTCAGAACGTGTGGTCCAACTCATGCACTCCAATAAAGCATATGTACCCGTGGAGTTGCAAGTCAGTAACAACAGTGCCTGTTTTTCTTATAAAATGCAAAAAAAATTATTGTACCTAAACATGTAGTGATATAAAATGCGAATGCATCGCAAGGTGGCTTGTTCGCCCGCTTTGTCCAATTTTGTCCCCAAGGAAAATTTGCACAACTCTATTAATATGACTTATGTTTTATAAATACATACTAAATTACAACAATACGATTGATCTGCGTTATTTATATTACATTATTTGAGGTCCGTGTCGCAATACGTATCTGCTTCGCCGGACAATTGCCCAACTCTACTTAATAATATGTTTACAGCATCATCATGTGCTTTATTTTCATTAGCCATTTTCCAACTTAGGAAATTCTTCTAATTGCTATCCTATTTGCTATTTATTGGAAATTGTATTGCACTACTAATATTTTCTTAAGCTAGCACTCAGTTTAAAAGGTACACTTATTTCAGTTAGGTCAAAAGGATCAAAACAGGCATTCGTCACGGCTGAACAATATTTGCTAGGCCAGAAAACATTTACACTTCGATTATAAACAAATGAATAGTAAAAACTGGTTTGCTCACCTATGCAATGTAAATATACACCTACAACAAAAACATAAATATTTATCCATTCGCTAGACCATAAAGTAATTTAAATTTGAAGAAAAAAATTCCTAGAATCGTACGTTACTATATCAGCACGTATAATCCTTTTATCTTATCAGTCACGAAAAAAAAAACCCATAGATTATCGATTTAAAAACAAACATTTGCCAAAAACATAAAATGTATTGTGTATAGTTTCTGATGACGTTATTTGATTACAAAATATTCTGTGCATTACATTTTCCATTACTACAGTAATATGGGTAATCCTAGTGATGATGAAAATTTAATCATTTTTTTTAGCAAAATGGTATTATACTAAATTGTTCATTTCTGAAAGCAATAGGAACAATGCAACAAAAGAAATATATTGTTAAAGATTTGCATTAAACTCAGGATTATAACTAAGACGGTTCAGGGTTTGAGGTGACCGAGCAAAAAATGGTATGTTTACCCTTATACCAAAGACGTTTAGTAATGTTATTAGTAGAGTGGTCGGATGTGTCTGCCTACACGGGCCGCACTCGCCTCGCGCTATGCGGAACGTTTAGCCATAGTATATCTTCAAGGCAGTAAAATCACTCCGCCCGATTCGTGTGTCTAGTATCTAGTATCAGTGTTAGCCGAGTCTTGCTGCCACATAGTATAATTCTTCATTAACATTTTACGTATTGTAAATGTAATACAATATCAGGCGTAGAAAATTCCAGAAAATGACCATTGTTTCATAATGTAGAAAAGTATATAGGTGAATTCCAGGATTTAGATTATGGTGGTGCCAAAATAGTTTGTACAGTATGCGATAAACAGTTATTGTTCTAGCACAAATCGGACTACTTGGTGGTGGTGCATCTGATTCGTTATCTACCTATAAAGCTTATTTTAATTATGTGTGTGTTACATCCGTAGATGTTGAACGGCCTTTTTCAAAATATATATAAGCATGTTTTATCGTCGCAACGAAAGCGGTTTAGTATGAAAAGTCTTGAAACACTTAATGTTACAAACTTTTCAGCAATCCTATACGATTTCTGCTACTTAAATAAGGTAAGGGGCTTACATATAATAAATAATGTTATATGTAATAAATAATTTTGCTCTTTCCCGGCACTGTATTGTATACTTGTATTAAACGTTCATGTCATGTACAGGGTGACTCTCAATATATGCGACAAACTTTAAGAGCTGATTCCTGAGGTTATTTTGATCATAAAACTTCATATGAGTATATGTCCAAAACGGTTTAGTTTTGGACATATTAAATTAAATTATGAACTATGACTAACACGATATAATATCACAGTTGGTTCTTCAAAAACTATTGTGTTGAGAGCGAATTGTTTATTTGTCGTTTCAATATTTGTCAATGGTTGTCAGAGTATTCATTCAGTTTATTGCCAGTTTCTGTTTTCTAAAATGAATTACACGAATGCTGAGATGTGTGATATGCATTTCGTTTACGGTATTGCCAATGGAAATTCGCGTGCTGCTAGACGTTTTTATGAAGCATGATACCCGAACCGTATCATTCCACATCATTCAATATTTGCCCGTCTTCACCAACGTCTTAGTAAAACGGGAAATTTTAAAAACGGACGACTGATAATGGGCACCCATCTACAGTGACAACTCCACAAGTTGAAGAAATGGTACTAGATGAAATTTGCGAACATCCTACTACAAGCACCAGAAAAATTGCGTTTGCCTTAAATATTAGTCAGGCCACGCTTTGGAGAGTATTGAAAGATCAACTGTTGTATCCATATCACATTCAACGGGTGCATGCAGGCACTTTTGCCGGCAGATTTTCCGCAAAGAGTGGCTTTTTGTCAATGGATGCAACACAAAATCCTGACTATTTGGCTAAAATATTCTTCACCGACGAGGCTACTTTCTCTAGAAACGCGATTATTAATTTTCTTAATAATTACATATGGGCCGAAGAAAATCCCCATGAACTAGTGAATGCCCGTCATCAACATCAATTCTCTATCAATGTGTGGGCCGGAATTGTTGGAGATCACTTGATAGGTCCACATTTTTTACCGATGCGGTTAAATGGCGAGCTATACTTCAATTTTCTTGAAGAGGAACTACCACTACTGCTAGAAGAAGTTCCGTTGCAATTAAGATTACAAATGTATTTTATGCATGACGGTGCTCCAGCGCATTTTACTTTAGTTGCTTGCGAGTTTTTGGACAATACGTATCCAGATCGGTGGATAGAACGGGGAGGTCCACAGCCGTCTCCTCGGTCTCCAGACTTAAATTCTTTGGACTTTTTTCTCTGGGGTCACCTTAAATCATTAGTTTACACGGCTTCCATTGAAAATGTCGATGAACTGAGAAATCGTATTATCGCAGCTTTTCAAACAATTCGAAATACCCCTGATATATTAGAACGGACTCGCCAGTCAATACGACGGAGGATAGAAGCTTATATTGCAGTTGGGGGCCGTCATTTTCAACAGTTAATTTTGTTTTAGTAATTATTTTGTTAATTTATAATAAAAACACTAATTATGTTAACTTACTATTAACAATTACTACTTACAAATACTATTACAATTTCAGAACTATGCAATTTTGGACATATGTTCTTATGAACTTTTATGATCATAATAACCCCAGGAATCAGCGCTTAAGGTTTGTCGCATACATTGAGAATCACCCTGTATATGAAACTTAGTACCAGCTTAGTGCTATCCTGCCGCGCAGACGAAAGTGGACCAGTCCAATTATTAGTCAACAACAAAAACGTATAGTATTCGTACGTAATATATCGGAAAGATACAGGTTCTACCAACTTCGTGCACATAATATACAAGCAAAGATAGATCTGTAACAATAATGGGAAATTTATTCTTTGAAATAAAGTAGTAAATCAGGTATTTAATATTTTTTACTTCTAAACTTTCGAGGTGATATTTGTCAACTGTACGATTGCATTCGCTCATACTCAAACTCCAGCGTTCTTTAAAAAAAAAAAAACAAAAAAAAACAGATATTTTCGCACAAAAAGCAATTTCTTCTTCAAAACAACTTCCACAGAATGCTATCAAGGAAATGATTGATGACGGTAATATTACGTAACGCGCATCCTACACAGATGACGTAAGCACTATATTATACTAATGACAATAGAACGTATATCAAAATGGGTTTTACATTTTCCATTATATCATTAAATATTACTCAAGAAAATTAATATATTAAATGTCGTGCCACCTAAAAAATATTTTATCAACTTTCTTTGCCACATAAGTATAGTATTGAATAGATAAATATATTTTTTTTTAATATATTGTTAAACTTGTGTAACTTATGTACGAAAACCCATCCATAGGAAATCGTACACAACAGGTATGTAGTCTTATATGTGCACTTCTCGCGGAAAAAAACGGAACACCAGCCACCGAGAATTTTAAATTTCTTGGGTGTAAATGCAGCTTTCGGGGACGTGTTCACCTGTCCAAGCCATAAATCACTTCTTTATGTGCATTAAAGGCTAAAAGTTTAAACAGAAATATAACTGTATGAAGAGAAAAAAGGTTTATACCACGGTACAAATAATACGGTATGCTCGTTTTGAATCTCAAATTCGTCAAGGTCGGTTAGATGACGTCATTAAGGAGTTAATGTATGGTAAATAGTATTTAAATGTTAAAATCCAAATTATTCACACCTACCAATGAATGTAATTCAAATGCAGTTTTGCTTTAGAAAGCTCGTTTTAAGTTGAAATTTAGTTTATCTATCTTGTCGCCATCTAGTAGCGCTCGTATTTATTTCTACAATTGTAACGAATTTCGTATGTTTACAAAGTATTTTCGTAGTTTTTCTAGAAAATTGAATCGTGAAAACAATTCTAAAATATGTTCCGTAACCCCGTCCTGATTTTCTGAACTTACCCTTTCCCATTAACAAAACCCTCATTGTCGAAATCAATTTTAATGTAGTAATAATTATATATGTGCGCAATTTAAGCTCCCTTGTGACGTACTTCCATATGCGCGTAAGCATACCGTGTTATTTGTACTGCAGTTTATACATAGAATAAACACATTGGAGTTTCGGTGGCGGCGTTTCCTTTAGAAATACTCATGCAAAAAAAAATACATAACAACAAAAAGGTCTCTTGAATAGACGGCTTCATTTAGAAATATCAGTATTTAACTTGTTTGATGTTATGTATAGATAATTCTTTTTTAAGAAAACAATTATTTTATTTTAATTATGTTACTTGCTTGATATTAGTTCCATCGTTCGATTCATGCTCGCGAGTATTACTTTAGCAATAGATAATATGTCAATCAGCCTCCTGAGTTTTGGGACAATGTGATTTTCACAGATTTATCGATTACACTATTATTGATGTATTAGTTATTATTGTTGTTTAATATTCTTAAATATTGTATTACTATAAAGTTTTCTTCTATCTATTAAAATTAAAATTACCAAAAACAGTTTTAAGATTATTTATAAAATTCTTAAAGCAATTAAGTTCGAAAAGAAGTTAATTCTTTTATTAGCCCTCCGTTTATTATATTTTCAAGAAATATATTTTGGCTATGTAATCCAATGTCGTTCTTCTATTTTCTTAAAATATGGCCAACACTTGCTTTATTCACAAACTATCTTTATGTAACACAGTTCCAGGAACGATATGCTTTCCTACAATGTTTGTTATGTATATAAATGCAATAATATTGTAAATAATTATTAATGCAAGTTCTTCTTTTCTAAAACAAGTAAATGCTTCATTAATATTTTCAACACAGGTTTGTAAAACAGCAATTTAATTTGTTGAACTTCACAAGAAAATTATTAATAAGTAGCAATGGGTATAGCAATCACTAATGTTAATTTTAAAACCTAAAATAATTCTTTTACTTTTCTGATAACATCTGTTTAGAATTCTGTATTCCCTGCAGGTAGCAATAATAATTTGTGGCATATTATAATCCTTTTAGATTAGAGGATTTGAAACATTTTCTCCAAATAATATTGTTAAAATTTTACCATATGTTCTAATAAACATGAAATAAGCTAAATACAGTCGCGAGCAAATGTTATAGGCACCTTTGATAAAACTAATGGGTTTCATGTTTGTTGCATTTTTTTTTTGTGACAGTTATTTCAACGTTTATATAATCATCTTTAAGGTTACAATGGTCTTTATAGATACCTTTTGCAAATGTATTATTATTTTTTATATATTTTCAAGTCTTCGAGATGTCACTTTCCCCCTCTCATCTAAAAAGTATTATAGCTGTACTAAAAACACTCTAATATGCAACAAATTAATAAGATCCCTTAAAATACTACATATTTATAATGTATTACCTACAAGTTTTTATTTTCTCATTTCTTACTGTGATAGTCGCCCAAAATTTAGGGTGCCTATAACATTTGCTCGCGACTGTATATATTTTTAAATAAAGCCGTCCAGTCCTTCATATTGCTACAATTTTTTGCGAGGATATTTCCCTGTTTATTTTATTGCATGTATTTTCTTATCATCTAAAGAATACTCTACGCTGTCATCAAAACTACAATGTATTTTATTATTCCATGTATAAAGCATTTCTCTCTCTATTTATGTTCTTGTATAAACCTTAAATCAATTCATCCTGTTGAAATGTAAATACGTTCCCTGAAAGCTTTATTTACACAAAAAAAAAATTCTCAATTGCTATTGTCCCGATTTTCCTGCGAGAAGTGTATATACATACAAATAAATGGAGTAATTTCCCTAACAGGCTTATAAAATGATCCTCTCCAAATAATTAACATCTTGAAATGGCCCTTGCTTATAAACCTGCTGTTTTAACCCCATAAGAAATAATCCAGAGGGGATAACTCTGGAGATGTAGCAGGCCAAAAAAGATCTGAATGTCTATGAATCAGTTTTTCATTGAAAATATTGTGCGGATATACTCTAACAGTTAATGTACTGTAGCAAGAGCACCGTCTTGTTGGAACCAAATATGTTGACGTTCTTGTAAACATAATTCGTCCATAAAGTCACTGAATTGATTTTGCAAAAATTGTAAATAAAGTTCCGCGTCCATAGTACGTCAAAAAAAAATACGACTCAATTAATCTATTTTTAAAAATACCACACAACACGTTTTTAAATGAATGTTGGTCACGAGTGTTTATCGTAAAGTTAGGTTTTCTGTCAGCCCAATGTTGCGACGAGACAGTTCCGTTTGAAGAAAATGTTGCCGCATCGGAAAAAATTATGTGCTTTATTAGAAACCGTCTATCGAAATCTCATTCCTTCAATGTATGGACAAAACGTGGCTTGCAACGACGGTATATTTATTTCGTTTCAATAGGGAGTTATCGCACGCACTACGCTAAGAATACGGATGTGATATAGCGCATCACAAAAAAAAAAGATTTATCGGCCGATAAATGAATAACGGCTGTACGCTATTTTTCAGAAATAACGGAGCTGTCATAAGTTACTTTGAGTGTCACTATTTGCTTAAGTTTGACAATTTGTATTTGTATTTGACTTGTATTTTACGTTGCGATAAAATAGCGAGATGCAGTGATAACTCTAAATTTCGACCGTATTGTAACGGCGCCAACGTTTCAACTGGCTGGTTCCGATAGGGTCCCTAGATGCGCTATTGCATAGCGGAAGGAAGAACTACCTACGACGAATACAGAGGGCAGCACCGGGCGAAGATTCGAGAATATTCTCCAAATCTTCGAGACGTTCTAGAAGGCCCCCGAACAATCTGGAAGTTCGCGCCAGCTATAAATAACGCGTCGGCGTTGGCCAGGAGGCAGTCAATCGATACGAGTTCGATAGTGCGGTCGCGTTTGAATTAGTACATGTATATAATATCGTTTACATAAATAAAGACATTAGTGATTAAGTGAATAGTTAATAAGCATTTTTAATAGATTTAATTACGTAATAGTGTTATAGAATAAGTTGAATTAAATATATCGCCTGTGTGTTTTTCTAAAACCCCGACAACGTTTTAAGAAACCGAAAAACGTTACATTTGGTGTCAGGTGTGGGTATTTGGCGATATTAGTGGACTAATAGTGTTAATTAGAAACAATGGCAGCGAAATACTGTAAATTAGTGGATTTGAAAAGTGGTAGATCTCAAACGGGAATTAGAAGAAAGGGATGAAGATACTAGTGGAAGGAAGGCCGAGCTTCAGTCGATTTACGAAGAGCAATAAAAGCAGCTGGTGAAGATCCTGAGACATATTTGAAGTGTCTGGTGTAATGGCGAACTTCTAAAAGAACTTACGAAAATTCTCGCAATTTAGAAGAGAAAGTTCTAGAAAATTCTCAGAAAATTCTAGAAAACTAGAAGAAAATTGAAAACATGGACGAGAAGAATATAGAAAAATTCTAGAAAACTGGAAGAGAAAAGTTATGGAAAATTCTCGCAATTTAGAAGAGAAAGTTCTAGAAAAATTGAAAACATGGACGAGAAGAATATAGAAAATTCTAGAAAATGGAAGAGGAAGTTCTAGAAAAATTGAAAACATGGACGAGAAAATATAGAAAATTCTAGAAAATTGGAAGAAAATTATAGAAAATTCTCTTAATGTCAAACAAGAATTAATGTACAGAATCGACGAAAAATCTAGAATGATTGAAGAATTGACGATCGCATGAAGTGCTAGGAAGAACAAATTCATTCTGAACCATACGAAACACGGAAGAAACTGGAAATTCTACCAATACGGGAACACTCAGATGGAACCAGAAAATCAGTGCCCATCTGTACGGTTCAAATAAATGTGCCTGCCTACATTCGACGGGAAGACTCCCTTGGAAGACTATTTGACGCTGCTGGATACACAGCTACGGTATATGGCTGGACGGAAGCTACCAAAGCAGCCATGTTATCAGTAGCTCTACCGGCGATGCTTGAAGGTACTCCAGTTATTCCTTCGACGGAGCGACAAAATTACCAAACGCTACTTAATCAATTGGAGAGAGCGTTTCGTAACAAACATCTGCAGCAAGTATATCGCTCGCAGTTTGAAAAATCGCTGTCAGAGTCGAACGAGACTCTACAGGAGTATGAAGGGACGTCGTTCGTCTAATTAAGAGTGCGTACCCAACGGTACCGGAAGATGTGTGCGAGAGTTCTCGCTGTGGAAAAATTCCTGGATGGCCTGCTCTATAAGATACTCAACAGGCAGTAAAGCTTCGCTCGCGCCGCAAACGTTGAACAGGCTTTAGCTCAAGCACTGATTTTGAAAGCCGTGAAGCAATCGGTCAAATGACCTGCTCGCGTCGTGTTCTAGGAGTCACGAGGAAGAAGAGCCATTAAAGGAATTATGACGAAATTAATGAAATATTACGAAAAGAGTGACGGAATGATGACGAAAAGGGAATCCGTGCAAACTAGGCAACCAGGAAGACTATGCTGGAATGTGTGAAGGATGGGGCACCTACGTAGTCGGTGTCCCGATCCACGAAACCAAAGCCGACGGAAAAACTAAAATGGGCCGACGAGAAGGGCGATCGTCGACCTATGTAGCTGATGCCCCAGTAACACCAGTGATTTTGCTTCAGTGGGATGTAGACCTAGCAGCCTCGTCGTGTATGGCATGTAAATGGGAACGAGAATTACTGCTGTAAGATCACTGGTGCAACAATGACAATTCTTCGGCCGGAAGGCAGTGGGAAAGAAGAACCGGATACATCCAACCAGATGGACGCTACGTACGCGCAACTGGGCAATCAGTCAACGTGTTGGGGAGACGATGGCCCACTTCCATTGGTGATACTGCATGCCAGTTATCGTGTAGTAGTTGCAGATATAGAACAAGACGTAATCCTCGGAATGGACATAATGACAGAATTTTGGTTCAAACTGGACTTGCAAGCAGAGTGTTGAAGGTTGGCAAAGAAGAAGTTCATTCTCAACCATAGCAAAATATGTCGGCCTGCGTAGTGTTGGCAGAAGAAGTAACTGTGGCGAGCGCAGTGAAACCATTGTGGAAGCGAGCGTGAGTGGAGACATTCCCAAAGGGCAAGTTTTATGCTGGAAACGGGGAGCGATTAGCGGTCAAGGTCGTGGAATACTGTCGCTAAAGGCAGTGATACAAGCTGGAGAAAAACTGCCCGTCCGACTGCATGAACGTCAATAGTGTATCCAGTAAAGCTGAGAAGGGCGTACCTTTGGGAAGTTGTGCTAGTGTGTCGTCGATTGTCAACAAAGAGGATGGCGTAACAACAACTCCAGATCCGCTTCCTGGATGGTTGAATAACTTCATTGACTTGTCTTGCAAGGATTTGACAAACAACACAACGCCATACGTGAAACAGCTGCTTGGAACCGCTACCAAGATCTTTCCAAAGCAGAAGACCGGACACGAGGGGCAGACTAAGTTGTACGACATCGATAGACACTGGAGATGTCCCAGGCCGATCCGCCAAGCCCCCAGAAGATTGCCGTTGGCGAAACGAGCCGAAGCAGAACAAATTATACAGGATATAGGAGAAGGATGGGCGTAATTGAATCATCGAACAGTCCATGGGCTCTCCAGTGGTACTGGTGAAGAAGAAGGATGTTCAACTAGGTTCTGCGTGGATTATCGACAACTAAATAATGTAACAAGAGGACAGTTTATCCTTTGCCCCAGAATCGATGACACCTTTAGATACCTAGGTGGGTGTAAGTATTTTCGACCCTCGACCTGAAGAGTGGTTATTGGCAAGTCGAAGTAGAGGCAAAGGATAAGGAGAAGACGGCCGTTTACGGATGGACAGGATTGTGCAATTTAACGTCATGGCCATTTGGGTATGTAATGCTCCCGCGACGTTTAAAGATTGAATGGACCAACGTACTGAGAGGATATCCTGGGAAACTTGCTGGTATACCTCGACGATATAATTGTCTTAGGAAAATTTTGAGACCATTTTGATAGAACTTGGAGCAAGTATTTCAGCGATTGAAAGGAGCGAATTTGAAGCTTAACCCCAAAAGTGCAACCTGTTCCGGAAGCAAGTGCACTACCTCGCCACGTAGTATCAGAGATGGAGTGTCGGTTTGACCCAGGGAAGACAGAAAGCGTCAAGTCTTGGCCGGTTCCGAAGCGACAAGCATGAAATAAGAAGTTCCTTGGCTATGCACTTATTACCGACGATTCGTTCTGGATTTGCTAACATCGCCAAGCCTTATCACGAGACTAACTGAAGAGGGCAGAGACTACGTCTGGGAGAAGAGCTGCCAGGATGCCTTTTGAAGATTGAAACAGAAGCTGACCACTGCGCCCATCTTGTGCTATCACACAGGCTGAAGGAAATTCATTTTGGATACTGATGCCAGCAACGTGGGCATCGGAGGCGGTGTTGTCCCAAGTTCAAGATGGCCACGAAAAAGTGCTCGGTTACTTCAGCAAACAGTGCGTCGAAAACCGGAACGCAACTATTGTGTGACCAGGAGAGATGCTGTTGGCCTTAGTTAAGTCTATAGAGCACTTCCATAAATATCTCTATGGCAGGAAGTTCTTGTTAAGAACCGACCATGCGGCATTGATTGGCTGCTACGCTTCAAGAATCCGAAGGGCAGGTTGCCAGATGGAGAGCGTCTGCAAGGAGTATGACTTTGATTCGGAAACATCGGCCGGAACCAGTCATCGAAACGCTGACGCACTATCGAGGAGACCCTGTTCCAAGGATTGCACGCACTGCTGTCGTGGCGAAGAGAAAAATGAAGCAACCTGCTTGAGGACTACTGTCATAGATGATAGATGGACTGAAGACCAAATCCGAGCTGACCAGAGTCTGACGAAGTTTTGAAGCGTGTGATGGAGTGGAGATGCAAGAAGCGCGCGCTAACTGGGAAACGGTAGAACCGTATTCGCGAAGAGCTAAAATCGTATTGGGCTCAGTGGGGCTCTTTGGTAATGGAAATGGTCTCTCAGCGACGTGTTAGAAGACGAACTGGGACCAATAGCAGACTTCAGATTGTGGTTCCGGAAGGCAAGAATTCCCAAGTTTTAAAACTTCTTCATGATGGACATCGGGAGGGCATTCTTTGAGTTCCGAAGAAGACTATAGAGAAGGTCAGAGAGCGATTCTATTGGGTTAATTGCAAGAATGACGTGAAAGACTGGTCCGGAGATGTACAACTTGCGCCGCTGCCAATGGACCTTCCAAAGGAAGAGGGCCCCTATGAGCAATACAACGTTGGCAGTCCTTTTGAAAGGATTGCGATTTATGTTGCCGGACCATTCCCACGACGGAATTGGAAATAAATACATCTTGGTTGCATAGACTACTTCAGCAAATGGGTGGAAGCTTACGCAATTACCAATCAGGAAGCTGTAACAGTTCTGAGACTTTAGTTAAAGAACTTTTTCAGTCGGTTTGGTGTGTCGCTTGAACTCACTCCGACCAGGACGGAATTTTGAATCAGCAGTGTTTCAAGAGATGTGCAAAATATTGGTATTCGCCAAGACCCGAACAACTGCTTGCCACCCGCAATCAGATGGCATGGTGGGGCGTATGAACAGGACATTATCAAGTATCTATCAAAAAGTTGTCGCAGACCACCAGCGAGATTGGGACCAGCACTACATCTATTTCTTGCTGGCGTATAGAGCATCGTCCACGAAACCACTGGCCAAATCCATCTAGTGTGCTTTTTGACGAGAACTGCGCTTACCATGCGATCTTAATTCGGCTTAAACCAAATGAAGAAGTAGTTGGAGATGACTATGTTTCGAACTGCGGAGGGATGGATGATATCACGATCGGGTGAGGGCGAATATCCATGAAGCAAGTGACCGCATAGAAAGAACACTACGACATCAGAGCGAATGAAGGCGGATATCAGCCTGGAGACCTGGTCTGGCTGTTCAATCCTCAGCGACGTCGAGGCTTCTCACCTAAGCTGCAACGATCGTGGGACGGGCCTTACGAAGTGTAATAAAGCGAATTAATTACGTCATCTATCGCAATCAGAAAAACCCAATGGTAAACAAGAGTGGTGCATTTTAATCGCCTAGCTCCTTATCTTGGGCGACAATCAAGAGGACGAGCAGATGTCCGAGTTTGTTAGACTCCCCGAAGAAGAACTCAGCTATGAGGAGTTCATGGACAAGTATGGGAATTGGCCGCAAAGTGCGTCATGGTGTAACAACGGAGATTCGAGGATTTGTTTTTGGCTTCTGAAGGGTGCGCGTTAGCACATTGTGTTGCCCAAGATTTAAGAATGGCAAGGGATAGCTACCGTTCTTCAAGAAGAAATTTGGTGGTGTCCAAGATCTCCGAAGCCAGAACCCTGAGGTGGGCAAGGCTCCTGTCACTGCCAGGAAAGAGAAACGGCCTTTATTCTACTGGTGACCAAAGAAGCCTCAGTTGGCAAGCCAACCTTACCGACGATGTGGACAGGCCTGATAAGTTTAAGAGAGCAGCTGTGAGCCTGGGAGATCAATAAGATCAGGGTGCCAAAAATAGGCTGTGGATTGGGATGGCTTGACTGGGGTCGTAAGGAACATGCTCGAAGAAATTTCCGATATACTGGAATAGAGTTCCTAGTATGCAGCTACAACCCGCGGTCAGCAGAAGGGAGGCGACGGACGGTAAGCGTGCTATTTCTTCCGGACCTCGTCGTGTAGGAATGAGAAACTGTTCGTATCTTCATGGAGGTGATAGTTCCTGTTCCGGGACGAACAGATCTAAGGAGGGAGCAGTGTAACGAGCGCCAACTTTCAACTGGCGTTTCCGATTAGGCGTCCCTAGATGGCGCTAGCATAGCGAAGAAGAACTACCTACGACGAATAACAGAGGGCAGCACCGGGTCGAAGATTCGAGAATATTCTCCAGAATCTCGAGTACTTCTAGAAGCCCCCGAACAATCTGAAGTTCGCGCCATCTATAAATAAACGCGTCGGTTGGCCAGAGGCAGTCAATCGATACGAGTTCGATAGTGCGCTCGCGTTGAATTAGTACATTTAATATAAATCGTTTACATAAATAAAGACATTAGTGATTAAGTGATATAGTTAATAAGCATTTTAATAGATTTTAATTACCGTAATAGTGTTAATAGAATAAGTGAATTTAAATTATATCCGCCTGTGTGTTTTTTCTAAACCCCGACACGTTTTAAGAACCGAAAAACGTTACAGTATGTTAAAATTAAATACCGTGTAACCCTACGTAACGTTTAGGTTAGCGAGTTTTTACGTAGTGCGTGCGATAACTCCCTAATATTTTTGCAACTGTATCTTTAAATACCTACATTATTCTCGTAGCAAAGACACTCCTCTGCGCAATGACATTTTTGGAGATTCAATGGCAGATAGCATTACTTCTAACTAGCAACCAATTTTCGGCGTTTATTCTTAAAATTATTGTGAATGCTTCCATAAGTCTTGAATTTATTTACCGTAATTGTCGATTAACTGATATTTCTATTGGGATGTCTATTATTAAAAATAACAGCTGCTTCTCTATGTGTTTTATAGTTATGCCCCACAATCAAAGCAATGTCAACTTTTTCTTCAGGAGTTAATAACGCTGCCATTTCCTATACAATGTTTTAGCAACGCATTTTGACGTTCACTTGTCAAACGTTGCATTCTATTAGGTCATAGGTAACTACAGTAAATTTTCATTATAAGCTAAATTTCTGAGCGTCCGGTTGCTCTTAATAACAAACCCCGATTTTTTATGGTAGATAAATATAATTGCATATTTGAATGTAGGTTTCAAAGCAAGCAACTATTTCTTATACCAATTTTCCATATTGTTAAAAACCAAGGTACTTTATTATTGCTAAAACAATTCATATTTTATATGTACACAATTACAGAAAATTGATATCCTATTTTTATTTTTGATTTTTGACCAAGCAGAACGTTTTATGAAAAATAACTTTTTTCTTAAATTTAATAATAAAAAAGTTTACCGTATGATTCCAACTGGAGTAGACATACTCAATACACCATTACAATTTTGACAGTGTATTTTGTAAACCATGTGTGTTATTTTTTCAATTTTTTTAATTTTCGATAATAATATTAAACATTTATCCGAAAAATAAATCAAATTTTCAAACCATACAATTTTAAAGTTGCCTATCAAAACTAACAACAAACTACAAAACTAAATCTATACAAAATTAAAATTAAAATGAAAAACACGTAATATACTAGAAATCATTCAAATTTATAAACATAAAAACGCAATTAATAGGGAGTTATCGCATGTATCCTACCAAGAGATCGATAACGTTAGCGCCACGTAATTCCGGCCGATAAATTTATATTTACGGGAGAACGTGTAAAGAGTTATTGCCTACTATTCCTACAAAATAAAAATATTTGAATTTGGTGATTAGCAAATGATACCGATTTCTAACTACAACATCATCACACTATTCAAACAGGAAACGGTTTTCACTAGTGATTCTTATTTTGAAAATTTCAAGCATTTCCCATTAGCTTTAACCGACATTTTAATCAAAACATCATGTAACATAACCTAAATTCTTCTCAAGAACAGCCCCGTAATTTTGACAAGTATATCGGGTTCCGATACCGATAACTCTGAGCATGCGCATTGATGGTATTGAATGTATTATCGTTTTCGTAAACTTATCGAACTGCTTGCGATAACTCCCTAAAATAATGAAACAGACATATAATATTTCACAAGACTATATAACTTAATTTTATAACTAAATATATACAATATTATTTTAGAAATCTAATTACGAAATTTAATAATGTTTTCATAACTAACGATAAATAATCAAATCAACATAATATGTTGAAACACAATCTCTAAATAAAACAGAAACATATATTAAAAATTATAAACAAAAATTTATACTAAACAAACAAATTATGATTTTGTCATTTATTATATAAAAAAAATTATTTATAAATAATTTCAACATTATCCCCTTGCAATTTATATTTTTACGTATATTTATAACTTTAAAAAACCTTTGAAATGAAGGCGAAATGTCGTTATATATTTCTATATTTCTCGAAAAATACCGAAAAACCAAGAAAAAGAAAGAAAACGCTAAATTTAACTTTTACATTAGTGTACGTTCTGTTTAAACTTCCTAATCTTTATCTCTCCCCTCACTTCCTTACTCTGCTTTGTAAAATGCTTGAGTATAAGAATTTCCGTTATAAATCTCAACATATTTGTGGCGAAAATGTTTTTTTTTCCAGCAGAAATAAGATTCCAGATGGCTTTACTATTTCGGTACAATACGCATTTTTTTTTAATGTTTCCTGTCGAAAATAGAATTGGTATTTATAAACCTTTCCACTTAACCCAATCATTTAAAATTACACCACGATAAATATTTGGAATTATCGACCATTGGCACTTAAAAAATACCTAGGTATCATTGAAGTCGAAAATAAATCGGTTTTACATCCTAAATAAATTTTTGCAAATTACAATCAATTTGGGAAGACGTCTAAACATATTATGTGCGTATTCAATGTTTAGCCCGTAGTACAAATGCGGAATATTCCACTATGATTTCATAAACTAACCATTAACGTAATATAAAAATATACATTCTTCGGTTGATTATATATAAAAAAGGCCACGTGCCCGTCGCGGTAACTTAGTGCCACTTATTGTTAGTGCTGAATTAATTCCTGATTGCTGATGGATATTATAGGTTATAGCTGATTATTTGCAGAAGTTCAAAACGGAGATTTTGCTTGACAGAAGTAAATATAAAATGAAAAACAGCAATGACGACTCGACATTGCCGTCATAGAACGTTGGCACATACGCTTGTGCAAATTCACGGCGTAATTTTGAGGCACATACTTACATATACTTATCGTCACAGCTCAATAACAACAGAAGTTTGTGACGTACTTATCTCCCGGAAAATACATACGTTAGTTAAAGATAACAGCATACGTGATGTGTACATAATTTGGTTGTTTCTTTATACACAATGCATTTTTGCTTAAAAAATTAAAGGTAGAATATATACACATGCCCAAAAAAATCGTTTAATGTTAAACATCTTTCGTGAATAATTATTCTCTGGATTTAGTCTTTTAACATTAGGCAATACCAGATTTATGATTAATTTATTGATTCATTCATTTTTATAATCTTTTCTGTTAGGTATCTTCTTACTATTTATCCGAGTTGTGGATTATTAGATAAAATTAGTTTAAATGATTACACCAACAACAAAATTATTTTCACATAAATATGGAAATTTCGTTGTTGACCTGTTGATTTAATAAATGGTAGATAAAAGCGAAAATTTCAACTTTCGAGAAAAAAAATAGGGACAGTGGGCAAACGCTCCCTTATCCCTCTCGCGGATAAACATCTAATTGGGCCCCCCGATGTCCAAGAATAAGGATGTATTATGATAAAAATATTCATCATACAAAAAATCCTTCCTTCAAAAGAAAAAAAAAAAAAAAATATTATGATTGAGGAAATTGCCGAATGGTATAGGAATCATCAAAATAGAGACATAAAAGAGAGTAGAAGCAATACAATACAGGGTGTATCAGATATAGAGGTAACTATAATAATATGTAGCAGCTGTAATCACATACAATCAAAAAGTGTTAATGCACAGGGGGTCTATCTGCAATCATTAACGGGAAAAAAAATATTTTGTAAATGCCGTGGATTAGAGCCGCACCTGTGCCCAACCTAAATGCTGTCCCGAGTATACCCTCACATATCACTATCATTCAGCCATTACCGCTGTTAGATTTGTGAGGATCGCCGCTTGGAGTGCAAACCACTTCGAACATTTTATTTAAATTCTTCCCGTCTCGAAAAAACGATCCTTTTCAGGACCATCATGATTTCATATAAAGAAACTCGAAGCTTGATGCATCGGCAAAAGCGTGGGAATGTATAGATTCATTTTCGCGCGATATCATAGTAAAAAGGTGTGTTTGCAAATTTTCTGTATCTACATTTATTTCTGTGTAATTCGATTCAATTCATTTTGCGTTATATGATTAAATAAATCCAAAAGAAATAACTCAGATTCATGACGTATCGTTTATTAACAACTAACTCTCGATTCGACAAAGCAAAAGAAAAATATTTACGTTTTTTGTAACTACTGAAGTCGCATATTCGGTGAAACTCGAACGTCTTATCAGAATATTAAAAATAATACTTAAAAATAAGACTTACGTAGAATGCTCTTAACAAAAAAGGAATGTTTATTTTATAAAAAGAAGAAATTTAAAATGCCTCAGTTTTGCTATTTTTACAAGGGCCTTTATTTATTCAGAATGATGTTAAATGAACTTACGGCATACCATTAAAAAATATACTAAATGAGTGCAATGTATTTATACATAATACCACGTTTAGCGGTGCTTAACATGACGTTTCCTTGCATCAGGCCCGGACTAAAGAATTTTGGCTCTAATTTTACTTTTTTTTGATTCTTTAATGATGAAATCCGGTTTCGGTGTGTTTGTGCTTTATATGTCGTGTAGTTAACACCCAAGCAAAATTTACTTTTTTATTTGATACACCCTGTATAGTTAAAACCTGAAATGAAAACAAGTAAACAAACCTAATTATTGTGTAAACGTTATGAAACTAAGAACTTCTCACCTTGCTTTTACCGTAGCATATTTTATCCATAGCAGCAGCAGCTTCTGCTATTTCTACAGAAAGAAGACCGAAAGCACTTAACCTGTGTTCTGATATAGTGGTCCTATTTAGATCTTAATAATCTTCGATCTGGAAAATTACACTTCAAGGGATGCTGTTGTAACGAGACGAGATAAAAACAACATTATCGCAGTCAATACATACAGGAAAACTACAGCCGAGAGTATAATTTTGAGCCAAAAGATTACCAAATCCTAAAATATCCTTGTATTTTTTTTTTTAATTTCATTAAATATTGTAGCGCGAGCGCGCCTATTTTCAAATTTGAAATTTGTGGTTTCCCGCTGTACCAGCAGATGGCATTTGGAATGTATAAACGGATCGCTTTTTTCGCGTAGAATACGTCATTTTATATTAAAGATGCACATTTCTTCTAACGCTTTTTCTTCATCCACACCCATAATTAATGTATAGGGAACATTTAAATCAATAAATAAAGATTAGCTAATAAAATATACAAATATTTTTCGCAGTCCTAACCTAAACAACTTCTTTATTCTCACTTAATACCACCTATGTGTTGTTTTTTTCATAAAAATTGCTAGGACGTCACGCCAATAAATTCTAAACGGTTGGTTTTCACCCATTTCAGGGATTATATTTCTATTCCTAAATTCATTGCACTATTTATAGGCACACATAGTAGCAATTCACCATGTTGTCGACTTCAAACATAGAATACTACTATAGAAAACTATAATAGAATTCTATTGTACACAGAATCCCATCCTGATAGACTGCCAATAAACCGTACGCGCATCATTACGGCGCACCATCAACAGTTAGCCGAACACAGGCGTCATCATCCCGCATCATGCCTACGTTTCCTTACGTTACCTAGCACCTTTCTAGGCAGTATTTGGGTTGAGATGTTTGTTAGTTGGTCAAATCACAGTAGTATACTGTGACCAAATCACAAATTTGACTGGTGGGTATATTACCTAACCTTGCAGTTTAATTGCTTTGTTTATTTACTTTGCCTGTTTTTTTGTTTTTACGGACTATTTCTAATATGTATATTATTCATATTTCTATTATACGAGTAAGCCTTGTGTAAGTATGCATATTATAGCATTAATAATACAGATACTAAGAAAAGAATTAAGTATAAACTAATATTATTTAGATCATCAGTAAATTGGACACCAAACACTCTAGTTGATTATTTACTCCTGAAGAAAACATACATTACATTATTACGGCAGATTCAGATTCCACTCTCAAACAACTTTTATTAGATTTTATCCTGCGTATTTTTATATGGCGTTAAAAGAATGCGTCTCTTTTTATCATTTTTATTAAACCCCTATGGATAGTGGATACAAAGTGAAAAAATGATTTTAGAAGACTACCTGTATTATCGTTGTTGATTGAAGAATTTGAAAAAGTTGATTATGGATAAAAGTAGATATTATCTGTAGCTCTAAATTGCCCACAACTTTAATAAAGCAAAAACACATTTTAATATTTAAAATACACAGGTTAAAATCTAACACGATAGATGCTGTAGTAAAGTTTCTTAACGTCTCATTAACTTGATTTATTTGAATACAGTCACCAATGACGTCTGTGTACCAATATGGCGCATTTCAATTGATGACAGTTTTGAGTTCAATATCAGCACTCTATTATCTCTATGGGTGTTCAACAAATCATAGTAATCATCGTACCAAATACGAGATTTTGGATTGCGGATCCGGATCTGAGTTTCCGGATAGTGATTCCGGATCCAAGGTTTCGCATAGCGGATCCGGATATTCGAAGAGTGAATTATTCGGATTCAAAATTATCTGACTCCGGATAACATCAGCATTACTAGAAACAGTTTTAATTATCTTAACATTACATACCTTAGACCTCACAAAATTATTGACTCCAACAAAAATATTTGAGTAGGTTTTTGAAATTAACTTTAGCTTAATGGTTTCTACCCCACTGGCTTGTTTGAAATGTAGTTTAAAATAAAAATATTTGGGGAAATTTATTTACCTATTTTTTTTAGATACAGTTCCTTGCAACACCAAGTGTCACAGTGAAAACCTATTTTTTAGTGCTACCGCTAGCAGTTATTCAGAAATTTTACTTCAGTTGAACTACTAAAAGCGAAAACATTAAATATATAATTTGCTTAAAAAGTATCTGAAAGAAATCTGTGATTTTTTTTTTTTAAATAATGTTTATTTAAAATTAAATACGGAGTAACCTTACTGTTTGCCACTTCTTCGAATATTTCTTTGCCGTTATATTAGTGGTCACGTGACATGTGTCAAAATAAATTTTGAGGTTATTAGCTGTGTTGAATCTATTCCCATAAAAAGAATGTACCATAGTTTAATATTAAAACATTCATAGGTCGCAGCGTGTATGCCGATTACTGTATATCACTTATAAAATAAGTTTTTACGATATTATCTTCGAGAATATTTTATATCCTCTTGCAAGTCGAGTAGTATTCGTCATTTGATCTTGTTTCCAAAAATTACTAACACTCACGGGAATAAAAATTAAATTTAGAGCAATAACAATTTATTTTCTCATTTAACAATAATTTCATATTTCTGTCTTAGTTTAAACCAATATACTATGCGCCTCTCACGATTCTGTCCTTTAAAGATGCTTTCACGTTACAACCATACGACTTCCAAAATTTTAATAGCTAATTTTTTGTTTTCGACATATACCAACTGTGTATAGACCTTGATTTTTTGGTGCAATTTCTACGCATTTTTTCAGACGACCTTTTATCGGAATCATACTTTTATCACTCTAATTTGTTATACTACTCAATGTATATGCAAACATATTTTATTTTCAAATAAAGAATATGTAAACAATGTGGGATCTTTCGAATTGACCAAAGGTATTGCCTAATTTCACTACCCACACGACCTTGCTGACTTTGCTGCCGTTATCTCAATACACGCCTTCCATGTCTCTATTTACACACGAATAAAATTAACATTACAATTTGTACATACATATGCATATACATGACACATTGATACGTATAGCAGCTACCATTACGAAAGTAACATTTGAAATGCGCATTATGCCTTTGTATTCATGTATGTGATTCACGTATTACATGCATATTTAAAAGTTCCTGCTCATAGCACGTGTGCCCCTGACACAACTGGGCTAGTGCGTAGAAGGGCGACTCTCAAAGTCCGGATATGTATTTTTAATTTTTCGAATATTGGAAGTCTGGTGAATTTAAATAGCTATATGAATCAAGATACATATCTACTCAACTGTATTTACATTTGTTGTTTTTCGATATCGATCTTTTTACAAGGAATAAAATCTATTTTATATTTTCTATTAATCCAAATCTACGTTATAAATTATAACTCCCGAGACATCGCAACCATCCAAACTGCAAACATACATACATAGTTACATGTATAAAGCGCATTCTTCTGTTTGTAGCTTACGTGGTTTCTGTAATATGAGCACCATTCAAATCATTTTAGCACGTGGATGATCAAGAACTGCAGCTACATATAGATGTTCCGCTGTCAACTGGGCTAACTTAAAGTAGAAATATACTTGACATAATTCTGAATAAAATATTTTAATGAACCTTTGTCCCCAAATGACTCGCTTCAGATAAACAGTTTGGTAAGGATACTACTGCTATTTCGGGAAGTGTATGAGGTACGGAACTGGTTAAAAAGTTGCATATTTTGTAGACTAATAAAATGCATTAAAAAGAAAAAGTAAATTCCAAACGCTTCCGAAGATAGACAAAAATAACCTAAAAACTGATATTTTTTACAACATTTTTACGTTTCTGTTATATTTTCCTACACTATAAGGTGCACAGATAAAAAGAATTCTTTAAACCAAAGCAATATTTCTTTGCCACTGTTTAAAAGAAGCATCTCTTCAGTTACTACATACTTCTTTCAATTGAAAATGATATGTCAATGAAAGAAATGCGTGTTGAAACTAAAAGAAATATCTATTAACAGAAAGAAATGGTTCTTTTAAATAGGGGCAAAGTAGTATTTCTTTGATTTAAAGAATCCGTTGTATCTATGCGGCAACGGTTTTTTTTTTGAATTATATTTAACGCTATTTGCACAACAATTGGTAATACGGTCCTGTAAACCTGGATAAAAAGAATGCTTAACGGTTTTTTTAAACAAGTCATTTATACATTTTTAATGTATTTTCTCTCTAAAGTACAGAGAATTACGAAATAATGTACAAAAATTCAATATGTCTGACACAGAACAAGGCGCTTCAACTAAGTTTATTTAAAAATGGGGATATTATTTTTTTTTTTTTATAGGTATCTATTTTGTATAAACAGTTACTTAATATAAGGCATTCTGTTGTTTAATTCATTTATAATACGAAAGAGTTTTTTTCCGCAATTAGAAAATAGGCGCTACTTGACTTTGGGTCACTTGTATAAGAATTGCAAAATCGGTTAAATGGGGAGAGGAAATGTATAGGAATAACAAAATATTATTCTTATCCAGTTATTATACAGGATGACGCATTAGCGTGTGGAAGCTCGATATATCTGACATTATAAAAGTTATCAAAAGAAATATTAAGAAAAGTATTCTCAAGCTTCAAATTTTAAAATTAGGTAGACTTTTTTTACGTTTTTAAATTCTGCTTACTTTTGTGAGCTTATTCATATAGGATTTGCCAGATCTATTTCGAGTGTTTAAAAAGTTATTACCATTTTTACGTCTAAATTATATGAAGAGGAGTTAGTTCCGGTAAGGAAAAAATTATAGCAATTTTTTCGTACCATTACTTGGCTTAGCTATGTCTTCTATTTTCGCTGGTTTGAGAATTTAACAAAAGAAATATTTCTTGTATACAAGGTGAATCAAAACTCGGACCCTTAATCTTCTTCTTTAACTTAAATAGGAAACCTCAATTTTTATGATGTTTCAATAGATATTTATCGGCTCTTTCATTTTTTGTTAACCATTCCCTGTACTTAATTGGCTTTAGTAGATATTTCAAACTGAAAATGAAAAATTGCGTTATTACCACACAAACTGCTGCCCAATTATTAAATTGCTATATGTAAAGCTTTAATTTTATTAGGTAGCAGTAGCAGGTACAAGCCGGCCAATATCTAGTATGTAGTGAGAGCTGGTGTTATAAATATTCGGATAATTTCAATAATCGGAATACCCGAATCGGAAGGCTATGATATTCGGAATAATATTCCGATTCCATATTCCACCCGACATACTTGTATAAGTTGTACATATTCGGATGATTTCAATTGGAATAACCGAATCGGAATAATATTGATTCTATATTCCAACCAGGGGGTTGGAAAATTCAGAATCATCCGATTCGAAATCAACCGATTCCGAATCGAATTCTAAGAATCGGAATCACTAGTGATGACTGCGCGAATCTCTGCATATACTGGTACATGTGTGGCGTTGGCCGGTTAACTTCACAAAGACGTCAAACGTCAACTGAACCTTCTGTTATTGTATTTCCACGCAGCCCCTGGTATAACGTCAAATTCAGTTCGTACAAATACATCCTACAAATGTACTAATCAGTTGATAAATTAGCAGATATGGTTTGGGTATTGGATTGTTCGAAAAATTGCGTTCTTGCAAAAAGAGTTTATGAAGCGAAATATTCCGCACGAAGACAGCAAAAAACAGAGAAAAGAGAAAAGAAACAAAGTACCGGTAACAACACCAGAATATATAATGAAAAGAATAAGGAAGAATAATCTTTCGGAATATTTAGTCGGAAATGTTAAGAAACGTTATTCATCGTTTGAACTGCGACTGCAATGCTGTATTTATGAGGTTATATGAGTCAACATTTAGAAAATTTGGTTTAAAAAGTTGAACTTTTTTTTTTGTTTTATCGATAACGCACAGCGTGCAACTTAATAAAATTTCAAAAAATAACACCAATTTTCATTTTTAATGTGAAATAACTACTAAAGCTAAAGAGTTAGCTAAAGGGAATGGTTAACAAAAATGAAAGAGCTGATAAATATCTATCGAAACATCATAAAAAATACAGGCTGTTCCATTTAAGTTTAAAGATAATTTAAGGATCAGAGTTTTGACTCACCAGAGAACCAGCAAAAATAGGAGACCTAGCCAAACCAAGTAATGGTGCGAAAAGGGTGGTATATTTTTTTCTTACCGGAATTAACCCTCTTAATACATCTCAATTTAGACGTAAAAATGGTCCATTACTAACTATTACCATGTATACCATGTAATTATAAATAAAAATATATGAACTAATATAAAAGAATAATGCAAGGCATCCTATCGCATAAAAAAAATGACTGTGTTGCACATACTTTATAATCATTGAAAAATTATTTCAACAGGGAATTCCTAAAACATGGAGGGTTTATTATCTATTAGTAAAACATTTCGGTTCGTAAAATATAGCTTCAATTATTGATTGATTTCTTGAACCATTTTTCAATTTATACAACAATTTGTTTGGGACAACAAAATAATTTCAAACAATTTTTATCATGAAAATTTAGTTGAATTAACCAAATATTTGTTTGTTGTATAAATGATCACGAACGAACAAAAAAAACACTCAACAGAACAAAAAAAAAATCTTTTGTGTATAAAAAGCGTGAAAAAAACCTTGCCAATTTTCGATTTGTTATCAAAAATATTAATAATCCAATTTCGAAAAACTCTCCCGGGACGATCTACATTTGACCATATAGAATTATAAGTCGTTCGAAAACACTGATTGGCTCATGAGGAAAAGAAACATAAAGATGCCTTTATTCCAAAAGTCCACTGCAGAAGATATATATCAAATTATTCTGAAAACTGAAAAAAAAAAGTTAAACTAACCTTAAAGCGATTGAGATCAAAAATTTTGAAATTATCTACACGGAAACAGAGGCTATTCAAAAGATATCATCGGAACAGGCGAATCCTCTTTAAGAATACAAATATATTTTTAGTAATGAACACCCTTTCTTACATATAATGGCATATTTAAGTGACTTGAGCAAATAAAACATACAAATCCTAAACTTACGACTATGAAGAGGAAACCACATACAAAAATGACAGTGTAATCACACACACACAAAGGGAACATAAATGATTCTTGAGAAAAGCTTTTCACTTGCCTATATAGATAAGAACAACAACTTTTTCCCTTAATAACACTTCCTAAACGAATACCCACATACATGAACAAGCAAATAATTTTGAAGCAAGGCTTATAATGAGGAGCTAACTGAGCTTTAAATCACGCGGAAATTAATCTGTCGTCACATCAAATGCAATTAGATTGGTTAATACGATTATAGGGAAAGTGCCAAATGTATAACGAAGAGCATGTGTTATAACCGGATGTCATCGATTCAGTTACATTCTTGGACCTGTAATTAGATTCGATTTATTTTTGGCTTCCCGCTGAAAGAAAAATAATGAAGCAAAAATACGTAATTCTCATTACTAAAGCAAAGATCGACGCCTACTCTCTTCATTCATTAAGGTTATATAGTAAATTCTCACATATTCTACAAGAAAGTTGGTATGCTCATGACGATTATAACATTCAGTTAAGACGAAATAACACAGGAAAACAATAATAGAGTGCGTAATGTTACACATAAACCAAATCAACAAAATACGTTTAGCGAAGCATCAGCTCTCAGCAATGTGGTGAGTAACCTATCTGAAATGAACCATTCGGTATGTGGGTGTATGAAAATAGCATGCCAGATCTGCCTATCAATGCACGTTCACATTTTCTGGACGTAGAACGCGAGCCGCTGATTGATTAAATTTATGAAGCGCTCTCTATGCGTGCCAAAATGAATTCAAATAAAGGAGTGCAACTTGGTAGTAATTGCATGCCGTTTACCTTGGAAATAAACGCTTTCTTGATAAAATAACCAATAATTTTGTTACACCAATGCACTTTACCGAGAAATTAGTCGGGTATAAGTTTACTTCGGAACAAACTATCGTCACTAATTATCCTATCGTGCACAAGATTATAATATCAGATTATACTCTAGAAAGACTTTTTCCGCCAGTTAACTAATCGTTATCTATCAATATTTCAAAATAATAACTGTAGGCTTTCATATAATTGTGAAATAATAGATATACAGTCGATGACGCATTCAAAAGTTTAGTAAAGGTACTTTCAGAAGTTATAGAGCTGTTGTATTTAAGGAATTGTAGAAATTGGATAAGTTTAATTCGTATATTAATTCGTTATAGATATTTTTTTGTCATTAATAAATTTGCATTAATCCGAATAAAATACTCTTTTAAATAGTAGCAAAGGAATATTATTTATTAGGTCCTAAGAAAAAAATATTGGAACAAATAGTGATTTAGGTATGAAATTTCTTCCTTATGGAAAAAATATAGCGTTGACTTGAAAATAATCGATATCAGTCGCAAAGTAAAATTTCTTTGTTTGGAATAAATAGTAAAGCATATTTGGTCGAATGACTTTTACAATTTATGTTCAAAGAAATATTTATTTAATTGTAAGAAACGAAATTATTTGAAATTACTAAACCATATCTTTAGTTTAATAATTTGTTTATTTCACCAAAATAAACTATTTTTTATTAAGCATATTATATAAAGACTCCAGCTGTTGTCCACGGTATAGTTTTGCCCTCAGATTTTCCGTAAAAATAAAATTACAGGTGAACAAGTGATAAAAAAAAAGACATAACGCTAATTTTTGAAATATCGCAAAACGGCAACTCGTTCTCTCTGTGACATATTTTCAAATGTCTCTACTTCCGGTTTGGTTGAAGTACAAACGATATAACAAGAGGTACAAACGGGTATAAACGATGCCCTTCCGAATGGCGTTGTCCGTTTTGCGATATCACGAAAATTGACGAAATTGCCTATTCGACATATGTATTTTTCGAATGTCACTACTTACGATTTCCTTTGAGGTACGAACGAATTAATAGGAGGTACAAACGGCCATTAAATGGTATACGAATGGCTCCAAAACAAGAACTGAAATAGGAATACATGGACTTAGAACCAAGTATCTCGAGGGATATTTCCTTAAGCCCTCGAGATACTGGTATTCCAGATCGGCCAACCTCCAGGCGGAAATACACGCTATTGAAAGATGCGTCCAGTTCAATATTAACAGGGATTGCCGAAAGCAGGAGATTATCATTATTACATATTAAATCAGATACAGGGATGGTCTGAGAGTATCTAGAGAAACCAAACCAACTAATAATCTTGCAAAAAAGAAGCTAGAATATTATTCTTAGGGTCTAAACCCTTTTGCGGGATAAGTAGCAGTACAATACTGAAGTGAAATGGAGCAGAGCAAATCCAACTATTGGGAGAATCACCAGGGAATGAGGTAAGTTAACACTCTTCTGAAAACCTATCACCAGAAGAGGTTTACAGGATGCATCAACTTGAGCAAGAACAATATTCGCATATTAACAGGAATACTTTCAGGCCATTGCAACCTGAAAAGACATTTGAGTAAGCTTAAGTAGCAAGGGAATCAAAATGTAGATTTTATGGGGAACAGGAAGAAACACCCATCCACTGTGCAATTGAAGGGCGTTGCACCTGGGAGCATGTGAAATGAGGGAGATTTACATAACCTGGCGCCTGCACTTTCTAAAAGGACTAGGATTGGCAGGCCAGCCGTAAAATAGCAAGAATAGTAGACACAATAGATCTTTTGCATCACAGTGTACTTACACCCTCCATACATTCATTCACATACAAGAGAATATCGACTACTAATATGTGTATATTGTACTTGTTATCAAATTGGTTAAACACAATTAAATCATTTTAGCTATAGTTCTTACCTCATGCTTACAATTTCTGTCGTAATGCCATCCAATTAGTATAAAACCTTGCTACAATAAAGCTTACATATAAAACTGAAAAACATTTTTAATTCATGTTACACTATGAAGGTTGTTTGACGAAGATCTTTTACAAAACTTTTATTAAAGCTTCCTTTATAAAACATAATTGACAATCAGAAATTCTATACATACAAAAGTTTCGTAAAACATCGATCTTATGTGTCGGTCAGAGGTTTTAATAAAATTGTATTGCTATCGTCACACTAACATTAATCAAGTGGCAATCAGCTGATCTGTCGGTAAATGGATTCGGTTAATTAATCTACGGAACGGCTTTAGGTGTATATCGGAATGTCTCTAACCTCACAAATGTGTTAATTAACTAGGTGAGCATAAATATGAAATTCTTTCAATTTTGTAGGTTATGTCTAGTGGTGAGTATAATCGAATGACGGTAAAGGCGACATTCGATTATTGCCGATCATTCGAGTGTGACGTTTGAATTATGAATAATAATTCGATTATAAATGATTATTGATATGAAATAGTGAACAATAGGCTGTTGTTGTTGTTGTTATTGGCCTTGGCATTAGCCATTAGAACAATAGGCTAACAATCAGTTGATGAAGATGTGTATGGACAACCTAAAAAAAAAATAGGAATAATGCACGACACCAAATGTTCAGCCTTTAAAAAAAAGGTCTAACGATGTTTCCATACTGAATGAATGATCATTATGACCCACCACTAGGTATGTCGTTATATATTAAATATTGAATGAAAAGGCTAACTATGATAAAACAACTTCGATAAAAGATATCTTTTATAAAAGTTACCCCATCACGCCATAAAACTATTCAATCAACGAAAACGTAGTAATGAAACAAAAATTAAAAAAAAAAAAGTAAGAATGAATAAATAAATGTAATTTTAGGACCTAATATGGATAAAAACCAAACACTAATTTACTATTACAGCAGTTGCGGCCCGTGACAATATTGAGAGGTGGGGCCTATCTCCGGCCAACTGCCCACCTCCCTCTCCCCCTTTTTTTGTATTAATTTTACAAAGTTTTGAATTAATTTAGTTCAGCTGGCGGTAGTTTATATTACCTCGTTTATTGCTATCTAAAATAATACCCACACAAAAAGTTTAATGTAAACAAATGTACAAGACATTTTAAAATGAAATCAAATTAAGCTGTTATCGGGAATACTTATCTACCTAAATATAAATACTAACGTATTTCCTTCACAATTGCATGGGTATATTTAGTTTTTAAACTGCACGTACATGAGTCACTTGTTTAGTTCAGGTGTTTTTGTGATTTTATATCGACGAAAAGATAACACGACACAGAGCATATGATGATATTTTATGCATAACCCCACGTATTTCTTACAAAGAAAAGGGAACACTATTTTTATTTTCTTTGTTTGTTTGCCTGAGTAAATAGCTTGTTTTTTTTAAACACTACTATGATGTATTTTTCAGGAATCTCTTGTTATACTTACCCTGCTATACCCGCACAGTGCCGAGCACTGACAAGATGACTCGATCAACCATCAGCGGGCAGCGGACCACGAAAGGCTGGCCTCAGTCCAATGTAATTTTTGCGTATACTGCGACTACGCCCTCTTCCGCTTGCTCCGCGCGGGTACCTACAAACGTCTAAAAGTCGGGCCAATCTAGACGTGGCCCAAGTTCGCCGCTTGTCTGCATAAATAACTACAAAGCGCGTTTGGTCGCATCAAAACATGGGAATCGCAACGTTCGTTCTGTACTTAAATGTGTGTCTGTGTGTACGTATATTGATCGGTATTTTTACAGATAATAAAAGCTCCTTAATGATTAATTTGTGATTTGCAATGGTGGGGCCATGGGCCCATGGCTCTTTAAGAGGAGCCGCCTCTGCATTACAGAAAAGGTTAAGCAAAAAAAAAAAACAGATAACAATAATAAAGCTGCCGAAAAACATTTTGCCTCCCTTTATACATGAAGGCGCCAGTTGTTTTGTTTAAATTTGATTTAAACAAAAAGTTAACATCAAAATTACATCGTGTTGAACATAACCCATGACACTTAGTCTGTAAGTATATTTGTATTGAGTTCACAGAAAAAAAAACAAATAAATATAAAAAACAATGATAAATATGTATTTTTATTGACCTCGGATCTGACCCATTATTCGCGTCTTAAAAAAAGACGCTGTTCAAAGACCTATAGAGAATTCCCTTTAATCCTCTTCAATCCTCTTCTATATAGATTTTCCATATTAAACTCTCCGTGTTTGTCAACTATATATCCGCAATAATATAAATTTAACAAATTACAATTTAAAATCCAGAATAAAATTACCAGATAAAAATCCTCCTAACGTATGGTCTGTAAACACACAATTATATACAAAGTAGGATACTTAATATTTATGGGGTAAATTCCGAAAATACTTCAGCGTATCCAATTATTATGGGAACGAGAGCACGCTCAATGAACCAAAATAGAAAGCCCTACATTAACGAGGGGTTAAATTTAGCGGTATTCTCGAATTTTTATGAAACGTAATGTTTTTAAGTCATCCTTCACTGAATATTTATGAAGGTTAAGTGGTCGGATTCCACAAAGTCAAGAGAATTAATAAATCATTGCGATGATATTTGAAAAGTATCGGACAAAATCGCGAATTTTTAGTTTATTTTCAAGGATTTTCTTATAAATTGTAGTTAATTTTAACAGAAACTACTTCCGGTTTGAGTTTTTCATACATTTAAAATTTTTAGTTTAAGTTTTTAGTAATATCCACTACTTTACACCTATAATTTACAATATTAACATCTAATTATATACTAATGAATACAATAAATATAACAAAATGGTGCCAGTTCCCTACAAATATAGAATTGCTAATTTAATATAATCAAACTACAAAATCTTCCTAGCTAGAAGTATTTAATGAGTTCTGTAATTATTTAAATGTAAATTAGTTACACGCGTACTTAAAATTCCAAAGATATTTAATTAACACCTATTATGCATAAGCATAAAAGTAAAATCTTTGGGAGTAAGATTGTGATTAAATTGATGTTGAAGCAGAAGTATTATATAAGATGATAATTCTATATTTACTATATCTTTACATCATTATGCTTCAAAACATTCATTGGAATTTAACACACGCTTCGAAGAAAAGATGATTTCATGTTCATATGCACAGGCAGTATGTACTGGAAATTTTCCATAATCTCATAGCCATATGCAAGTACGTGTCTACCTAACTTCAAATTCTTTACAGCTATAAACGATAATACTTTCAGCGATAAACTTGAAATAAAACCGTGCCAGCTTGATATCACCTTATTAAATACCACATGTGCTTCTCATATTCACATCTATATAATTATCAAGAAGAATTGTCGAATTACTGATGTGACATATGAAACAATTCTAGATAGGTCACGTCATTTAATATTATTGCGTAAGTATACGAAAATCATGTTATTGCCATTTACTATGTAATGGCATCATCGACTACAACTGCAATCTGTTGGTCTTGAACTTTTGACCTGAACATCTCTAAGAATCGTTTACGACATAGATGTCGCGTTTCCTTTGTTTTTATACGGTCTTGAATGGGTAAAAATAGCAGAAATACGTATAAAATGGATAACGGAAGAAAGCACAAAATTGAAATGTGTTTTGATATCTATCGTTGGTCAATCTTACCATATAGGACATAAATAACAGTCAATATTACAATGAGTTGTTTTTTAGAATACCATAAAACTTACATTCAAAACGAGTGAAATAAATACTTGTTTCTAAACTCATAAACATTTTTGCGGGAATGCCTTCAACAAAGTAATAACAACATTAATGTGATAAGATAGATCTATTAATATTATGCAAAAACTATGCATAGTGTATTTCAAGATGTAAAGATATCACTTTTAATGTCTGCAATGGTTTTACTGCACGTTAAATTTAAAACCTATTTATGGTTTATCCGCTAACATTTGAATATAGGGGCCGTACTGACTATGAATTGCGGCCCTACAATATAATAGTAAAATGCCATTTTAATTTTACGTATACAATACAATAAATGATATATATCAGGTTTAGTGGCCAAATTTAGGATGCACCGTACCTGGGCGGCACGCTGAGAAGGGCGGCATTAGAGACATTTCATTCGCAAAAAGAATCCACAAAATACGTTTCATAAATTTTTGATACACCTGAATCAAAAAGTATTAAAATATAATCTGTTCAGTTAGTTTTAAAATAGAACAATGCACGAAATATATATCTATTCATCATTTCTTTTTTTTAGTAGGCACATTTTGGCTGGTCACCGCTTTTTGTTTTATAAAGAATATGCCGATTTAGTGGTTTTTATTTTTCTATGCTATCTTAATTGACTTTGTAAGTCAGTGCAACGGTCACGTGTTTTTATTAGTTGTTAATTATGCAGCTAAAGTTTCACATGGTATTTTTTTTCTGTTGTGCCTTGTACATACTGCTGTAGTTTTTTATTATTAAAAAAAAACAAATATCTGAATAAATTTCTTAATTTAATGTTATTTTCATTTGAAAGTTGTTTTGATATTTTAGGATAACGGTGTATTTCTTTTTACTTTAAGTTTTAACAGAATTTTCGTGACTATATATAATATTATATTGTCTTTTTCGCTATTGCTATATTTTTCCGTATTGGACGGATTTGTTTCCAGGTTTTTTGTTTGTTTGCTGGCTCTCTGCTTCGTCCGTGCGAGCGAGAGAGCCAGTGTGATATAGATATGGGGTGGCTCACATGTGTTGTTTTCTTTTGCTTGGAATTTAAAAATTTTAATATATTAATCTATTAATTTGTTGCTGATATTAAGCCAGTGCTCGATGTTTAATCACACTCGTGCAATTGAGATGTGTAATTAATACAGGTCTGTATCAATTTAATTTTATATTTTAGTTTTCGGCATAAGAACATTAGAAGTCACAGTTTTTTTCGGTTATTTTGTACTTTTCAAAGAATTGTAGATGATAAAAATTGATTGACCATTATAGATCTTAAAAGTGATAATCTTTTATCTTGAAATGTACTTATACTATGGCTAACAGAAAAAAAATTAGACCAGCTTTGTCTTAGCTGCTAACAAACGGATATCAACAGCTAACGTCAGTTAATCCGAAATTATTTAAAACTATTACTAGTCATAATGCAAGTCAGTATAGAAAATAGTATGATAATAAGATCAATGACTTCAGCATAAAGAAAATACTGTTACTTTCATAATACAACATGGAAAGAACAAGGGGATTTCAAAATTAATTTAAGATAATGCCCTAACTGATCATTTGCGACAAAAATCCTTTTGCTACAGCCCGTAAGATCGCAGATAAAATAAAATGTCAAAGTTTCAAAATTTTGCTAATGCAGGGGTATACGAACGCCAATCAAAAGACTCAAATCATTCCTCTTATTTTTGAGATATAACACAAGAGGATTGGTACCTCCACAAACAAGAAAAATGATAACATATTTAATTATTGTGTTGTACTGTTACATGAAAAAAAAAAAAAAACGATTTGGTTGCGTCAACTAAATTTGACCTTAATCAACAAAAAGATGCAGTGTAATATACTCCATATGTTAATTTTTTTAATGGTATTTTATTCTGTTTTAAATTGTTTTCTTATATTATGAAGATACTAAAAAAAAATTAAATAATTTCGTATTTGTTTGTTTACTTATTGTGTAGTTTGTGTGTCATAACCATATAATTTATACGCAAAATTACTAAAACAATAGTCTAGAGCCTTAGGCAAGAGGTTTCAAACAAATGTTAAATAAACTAATTGTACCCTACCACTTACAATTAGTTTATTTAACATTTGTTCGAAACCTCTTGCCTAAAGCTCTAGACTATTTTTTTATATTTGTTTTTTACTCATTTATTTAACAAAATTGACGAAAAATCATCATAATCATCACTTTAACATAGGCTTTAAACTAAGTTGAGTTGTTAAAACGCCGTGGTACCAATCTACATCTACCGCAAGTTCTTCGTTGTTGAATGGCTTTTTGAAATGTTATTTAATGTTAAAATAAAAAAAAAACATAAAATCATGTGTGCTTGCTTCTCTTTTTTGTGTATTTTTTCTAGATGTTCACAATCATGTTTTTTGAGATTACAGCGCAATCTGTTAGGAATCGAAAAAAAGTTTCAAACAAAAACTACATACTTGATGGCGTAGAATCCGAATCTGCAATACAAATTGAGGCTTCCCATTTAAGATTTCAAAGTTGCTCCCCCTCCCACTCTGGGGGGCTGAGCTGGGGGATCGAGTTCGGCACCATTCAGTGAACCCCCTACATTATAACAAATCTTTTTTTGATTTGATGCAGTGTTTTAGAGATATTCCGTTGTCTCAAGATAAAAAATTCACCCTGTATATATTATTTACAGCGCGAGAACTGTAAATAACAACTACCATCCTCCAATGTTAAAAAAAAGATTAACAACTTAAAAAAAAATAAAAAAACAAAACCTTACTTATTCTTAAGTACAAAATATATAAAATATTATACCGCATGGTAGTAGTGAGTAGATGTGGTGATAAAGAAGATACACAAATAAAAACAAAACGAAAAAATAATCGTTTTGAATGCCCGTAAAAATAAATTTGAGCACGTTTAATTGAATACGCTAGCGATATACTGAAATATAAGAATTTGTTTTCCTTCTCATAAAATGGCGTTCTTAAATATTTCAGGAACTGCAATACAATATGGATAAATGCTTTATTCTGTAACTACAGTATTTATCTAAACAACCGCGCATGTATACAATGCACGTATACTTGCCATAAACTATAGGACGATACATACATGTAATACATACGCTTTGATAAATGAAAAAACTTCCCGAATAAAATGTTTTGCACAGTATTTTGGACGTATGTAAATATACAAGACAGTTGTTAGTAAGTCTAAAGTTGAAGCAGTTTCTTTGGGAAACATACATAAACGATTTTATTTGGTACATGTGTATATGCGTATACATCTGGAATATAAGATAAATATTATTTCTATCTTCAAATAAAAATATTCATAGCGATTTCGGTGAATAACACACAATGTTATCCTTGCTCGTTTATAACCCCTTTCATAAATCATCTTGCCCAATTCCATAGAAAATAAGTTTTAGGCTTCGGCATTTTATCCCCGCTTGTTAATTAGCATTCTACAATATTTATTATCTGTAAAGACGGGTGTTGGTAAATTGCCTCCCCACAGGTAGTAAGAGAAAGGGTCAGCTTAATTAAATAAATAAATAAGCGTTTATTCCAGAAAAAAGTAAATACAAAAACACTTACAGGATAACGTCAAAAAACAAAAGGAATATGCAAAACATAGAAAACAAAGGCGCTCATAATGCAGTAATAATAAATCAAAATATAAGTTTTATAGAAAGAAAGCAGAAATAAATAAAAATAATGTAAATTCTATTCCCAAAAAAAAATCCCTTGCTTTAAATTTAAATAAATTTAAAAAGACAACTTTTACTCATATGAGTGCATAACTAAAGTACTCTTCTAAACTGTAATAAGGCCGGTCAATCAAGTGTTCTTTTAAATTAATTTTAAACTGGTAACGAGTTAAATTACGCATAGCGGAAGGTAAGGTGTTATATATTTTAATTCCTATGTACATAATACTTTTGGATGTAAGAGTGAGTCTGTGTTGTGGTAGGTGTATATCTTCATAACGTATGTTATAGTTGTGTACAGGATTATTATCCTCAAAAAACTTTTGTTTGTTACTATGGACATATAACGATATTTCAAATATATACAGCGATACCACAGTTAAAATTTTAATTTTTTAAACAAAAGTCTGCATGATGTTCGTTGCGTTACTCCTGTCATTGCTCTAATGGCAGATTTTTGGGTTATTAAAATTTTATTTACACCGGTGCTAGAGCCCCATATCAATAATCCATATCGTAATCTTGACTCAATATCAGCGCTATAGACTTGCTTTAGAATTTTCAGATGTACCATGTCGTAGTTTAAATACTGAAGATGATATTCGTAAGGTCAAATCATTTATGTGAATATGCCATTTCAAGTCATATGAAAAATGTATACCTAAGGTTTTAATAGAGGTTGTTTGATTTAGTGTTTCATTGCCAATAACAAGATCTAAAGGAGGCAAAGAACGTGCTGGATTTGAATTAAACCATATATTTAAATTATTTAAAGCTAAATTTGTTTCATCTTGTATGTTAACTAGATTGCCATTTACTAATACTGTAGTATCGTCTGCATATATTGCTAGTTTGTATTGTTGTAAGAAAACAGTGATATCATTAATAAATATTGAAAACAGGATTGGAGATAGAACCGCTCCTTACGGTACTCCTATCGTTACTGGAAGTATATCTGAGGTAAATGTATGTTTTACATTATTATTTACTACAGAAATTTGAACTAATTGTGTTCTTTCTGATAAATATGAAGGGAACCATTGCAATGCTACCCCCCCCTAACACCAACAAAATCTAACTTCTGCGTGAGGATATCGTGCTGCACACAGTCGAAAGCACGACTTAAGTCACAAAAAATACCCAGTGGGAGTTGCTTACTTTCTATCTGCGAGATCACGTGTGTGTACAAACTTATCAAAGCCGTAAGTGTGGATTTGCCCTCCCTAAAACCATGTTGGCTATCGGAGAGAATACTGTGTTTTTCCAAAAAAGAGTGTAAACGTGTTAACATAGCATATTCGAGGATCTTACCGATAGAGGAGGTAACAGAAATTGGCCTATAGTTTTCCACCTGATCAAGTGCACCTCTTTTGTGAATCGGGATGACTAATGATTTTTTAAAGCAAGACGGGAAAGTACCTTCTTCGAAAGAGCTATTAATTAGGTTAGTAATAAGTGTCGCAAATATTTAGCATCCTTGAGTATATGTGCAGGTATTTGATCTGAGCCTGCTGCGCTTTTTCCATTTAGTTTGTTAAACAAAGACAAGGTTTCTATTTCTGTGAATGGAAATAGAAACATGCTATGCGGGTTGTACTTAATATGGTCTTCAATAAAAGGAGTATTTATTATATTTTTGTTAAGTGATTGGGGTAAATCTACAAAAAAACTGTTTAGAGTATTTGCTATCTTATTTGGTGCGGTTATTGTTTCACCATTGTTTGTTATTTTAGATATATTATTCTTTTTTAATTTTTTATTAGTTAAGTTGTTAACAATATTCCATGTAGTTGTAGTTTTGTTGTCTGACTGCAGTATGAGTGTATTTGTAATAAGTTTGCTTTGTAGTTGTGATTAAATTTTTATGAATTTTTTAAGACAGGGGTATTTTTTCTGTAGTATGTACATATCTCTTAGATTATTGCTGGACCGCATAATTTCTGTAGTAACCCAAGATTGCCGACTCTTATTTAGTTTAGTGTACTTCCAAGGAAAAGACATATTATAGTAGTATTGCAAAGTGGATATAAAGAGTTTACATTTGTCCTCTATATCATTACAACGATAAACTTGTAACCAAGATTCATTTTGCAAGTATTCTAAAAAGGTCATTTTATTTTGAAGTGAAAAGGACCTTTTATAAGATTTAGTCTCGGTAGGAACTGACATTTTGACTGTTTCATACAGCATAATAAGCCGGTGATCGGAGAAATGTATGTCAAATAATTTATAACTGAAAGAGTTAGGTAAATTAGTGCAAATGTTATCTATGACAGAACTACTGTTCTCTGTGACTCTAGTAAAATCTTCTACTATTATATTCATATCATATGAGTTAAGAATAAGTTTTAGGTCTAAAAGCATTTCACTTAAATTACTAAAATTTATATTAAAATCTCCGGCCAATACTATCTTACATCCTGGATTATAAAGATAATCTAAGAGAGACCTAAGAGCTACTAGAAAATTGATATAACTACCAGATGGTGGCCTGTAGAGGCATATTATTTTTACACTAACAGAATTATATGTCCAATTCGCGCTACATGCCTCAAATTCTTTTTCGGTACAGAAATTCGAGATGTCAATAGGATACATGTTTAGTTCATCTTTTGACCAGATAGCACATCCACCACCTCGAGTAGATCTGCCAAAACAGGTAATTAATTTATAATTTGGTATAGGTCGATTGTTTAGTTCATTAGTTTTTGTCCAAGTTTCTGTGAGACATATAATTTTCGGTACATGAGTTTTTAAAAATACTTCTAAATCATTAAATTTTTGATTCATCTTTAGGTAAATTGATTCTTTTATTATTCACAAATAATTTAGTATTATCTTTTCTATTACCTCAAGTTTTTACATTTAAATGACTAAAACTAACTGTGTTGTTCATGTCGCTTTTTGTGTTTGTATTGTATTCTCTTTCTCTAAAAAAGGTTTACTATTATTAAAACTGAAACGCCTAATAATTACATTTTCTGGCCAAAAACTCGGTTGATACAATTGCTCTTTAAACTTGTAATGCCCGGGTGCTCTGAAGTTTGTAATTTGGGCTATATTGGTGTAGAATGACTCCGGAATGACGACTGAGTGTTTATTTTTCGGCGCTAACCACGTCTTTACACTTTTTTCTTAAAAAAAAGATGCGATTTTCAGGTTATGTCACCACACAAAACACGACGAAATCTTGAAAAAAAAAAAACGCATTTATCAACTAATAACTGTTACTACACTACTGCTACTAAAATGTTTCAACTAATTTATTTTTTGCCGAAAAATAAACACTCAATCGTCATTCTGAAGTCATTCTACACCAATATAACCCAAAATTACGAACTTCAGAGCACCCGGGCTGCTACCATTGTGCAGAAAGGGTTCCTGCTAGATAGCAGTAGGATATGAACGTACGAAAAACTAACTGGAATAACTCCATGGCCTACCGCTGTGGAGAGTATTCCCAGTTGTGCAACAGGATAGTATATGAAATACACGTGGCGCAGTAGTAAGACACGCAACTTATTACTGCGTACACTTTCGCAACTGTGTCGGATGGTAGGAATGTTAAAAAAAAACGATTGTAATCTATTCCTAAATTATTTTAACATATTTATTGAAAAAAGAAAATGGTTACAGAAATACCAAACAAATCTACAAATAGCAAATAAATAAAGAATGTCATCCTATTCTAACCGCTGACACCTGATTCTGCTTTAGTGATAATGAAATTCAAACATCTTAAAAATGTCATTAATAACTACTTTGATTTAGAAAAAGGAACCACAACTGTTTTCATATAAAAATGACTACTTTTATTGTTTGTTGTTTTCCTTTATTTTAGCGGAATGTTGTATTGATCATTAAACAAAAATGAAATTCCAATGGAAATTTACTGACCTTTTGTACACAAAAGCTTATCATATTTTAAATAAATTTAATTAAAAAAATATTCTTGGGTTCCTCGATGATCCTAACTTGAGGTGTAGATTTAATATGATTTTAAAAATGTGGAATACGTCTTCCCAGTAGTCTTCTTTTATTTTCTTGAAGGTGATTATTATTGGTGTACATTTTTCCATAATTTCAACCACGGTTTCTTTATTTCGATTTATTTTCTTTTCTGTTAGGTTTATCCTCATATTTATTGTTTTTAAATAAATTGAAATAAAGAAGCCATGATTGAAATTATGGAAGGATGTGCACCAACAAGAATCACTTTCAAGAAAATAAAAGAAGACTACGGAGAAGAAGTATTCCACATTTTCAAAAGGATACTAAATTTACACCTAAAGTTAGGATCATTGAAGAACCGAAGGATTTTTCTAATTAAATTTATTTAAAATATGATAAAGCTTTTGTATACAAAACCGAAACGTCAGTAAATTTCCATTGGAATTTTCGTTTAATATTCAACACAACATTTCGCTAAAACCATGAAAAACAACAAACAATATAAAAATAAACCTAACGGAAAAGAAAATAAATCGAAATATACCACTTATATCAAGCTATTCCGTTATTTTTCTGGTTATTTTTATATTTTTATGAACGATTTCATAATCAAAACGTTAATTCTACGTTTTAATTATGAAATGAACGTAGAATCCATCTTCTATCTTTATAACTTCTTATGTGTTCGCCAGTCATTGTTTAGAATTTAACCATAACTTTAATAATAATTTTGACATTTTACATATTCAAAGTAAAAGAAAAAACTAGACTTGTTAAAATACATAGAGATCAATAGACATGATAAGTTAGGCTTAGCTCTGAATGACTAAAATGATTTATACTACTCCCCACTACTATCTCATTGTATAAACAGAAATGTCTTAATAGTGTAGTAGTTACATTTTACCCACCTCACGAAGCCACTGTGTGGTGAAACGATCGTAATGGTACTATTTTAACGTTTTATTTCACTCATTGAATATGGAGTTTCAACAAGTATCTCCTCATCTATTAAATTGACAGTAGTAGTTGAGTTATAATATTGAGTATTGATTTGAAGATTTATTTGCTTCTGTTATAAAAACTAAAACCTCTTTACGTTTGTTTAATTGTTCCTTGCTATCAGTGCTTTAGGTAAGCACACTCTTGAAGAAGTGAAAAAAAGTAAAACAGCTTAAATGTGTCAAGCTGATAGGCATATTTGATTGATAAGGATAGCGCAAAATTGTAATTCGTGCAGCTTCAACGTATTACAGTCTTGCTTAATTAGTCGTCTTTACTTCCACCTTTATAAGCATATGTCAAAAAAAAATGAAAGGTTGCCAAAAGGTCAAATTTTCGGTTCGTAAGTTTTAGCTTTTAGTTCGACAGGACTAACGTTATACGGTTACTGGCTAACCAAACTTGCACTAACATTGTCATCTATTTCTATATAACGTATTTACTATCTAGGATTTTGTTATAAAGGAATGTCGAAACAAACTCCGATTATTTCAATTTCGCGGAAATCGTTCAAAATTCAAATTGATTAAAATAACCTCAGAGACAGTTATTTATGACAAAACTCTACTCATCTAGCACACCCAATATAATTGAACCATAATATAATTGAAAAGAATATCGAAATTTAATTCACGTAATATGCCGATATGTATGTTTTAAAGGTCATTGTCAAAGTATCAGTATTTTGTAAAATATTGATACTTAAATGCACAGAATATACAATCTACTGTCAGCATGATTGATTTTGTGATAAAATTCAAAACTTTCTTTTCTTGCCTGACAAATGTCTTAAACTGGGCATATTCTGCATCTAATTTAACTTCATCACTGGTTAGTGACTTGTCATTAATAATTTTGAAATCAATATGTTTTAATGTGACACTTCTACCATTAAAGTTAATAATTCTTCATTACGTAACGTAGAATTAACGCCTTGATTATAAAATCGTTCTTAAAGTATGAAAATAACAAGAAAAATAATGGAACAGCTTTGTATAAGTAGTTATCTTTATTTGAAAACAGTTGTGATTCCATTTTTTAAATCAAAGTAGCTATTGAATTTCATTATCACTAAAGCAGAATTAGGTTTCAGGGGTTAGAATAGTATGCCATTCATTATTTATTTTCTATTTGTAGATTTATTTGGTATTTTTGTAACAATTATTTTTTCAATAAATATGTGAAAATAATTTGGGAATGGATTACAATCGTTTTTTTTTAACATTCCCTACCATCCGACAGTGGCGAAAGTGTGCGTAGTAGTAGGATACGCAAAATATATAGTGCACATACGTCTATTTCATATACTATGCTGTTTCAGAACTTACTCTCCACAGCAGTAGACTATGAAGTTATTCCAGTTAGTTTTTCGTACTTTCATATCCTACTGCTACCTAGTAGCAACCCTTTCTGCACAATGTTAGCAAAAGGAAATGCGCACCCGGGCTATTCTTCATATTTTTCGCTAGGTTAATGCAGCTCATGCTTTGACTTTGACACTTCACATTTGACATTTTTGTATAGATTTTTACATAGAACCATTACGCGTGACGCAAATGTGTCACGAGCATGAAAACACTGAAATTCACTACATGGCTACCGAATGCCATTTTAATAATGAATAAATGTAGATACGAAACAGCAAAAAAATAGTAGGTATAAAAAGCATGTTATAATGGCTGTTGTAATCAGAAACTTATATCGGTACTAATAGATTTACACAATGTTAATACGAAATAGTGTTATATACGGGTATTTTATAATAGAATAGATCGGGATTTATATCAAAATAAATACCGGTGGTTAGCGTAGCTTGCTCCGGATACTCGCCCAGTGCATTTATTCGGTTCCAGAACCGTCTTCGTATAGTTAGTTCTAGGACCGACTTATTTCAAACAGCATTATACACAGGGTTAACCATCGATGGATCCATTCGAATATGTTTAATATATCGCAACTTTGACTTTAATAAGACTTTTTACATTTAATTAAATGCAAATTGGAAATTGGATGAGTATACTTATATCCGAATCAGACTTCCGGTTTAGCCGGAATTTTTTTTTATTTTAAATAAATCATCCTGCATATTTTTACGAATTTCAATGCAACCCTATTTCAGGAGTATAATATTAAGGTTACGCACCCCTATGTTTAATAACGATAAAGATATTTAATTAAAACAAATAATGTAAATAATGTAAACAAGAAAAAAATATATAAACAAAATCAATTTCAGCTAAGAAAGTTTTCGAAATGATCACCATTCACTGCTTGACAATATGCTGGTCCATGAACAAATTCTTGAATGACATTTGCCAAACTCTCTTTACGAATGAATTGCACTAACTCGTCCAGATTATGTGGTCGTCTAGTATAAACCATAGATTTTAAATTACCCCAAAGGAACAACTCTAGGGGATTTAAATTTTTAAATCTCGAGATTGTAAATCCACCTATTTGTGAATGTTTCGTTTAAAAAGCTTCTAACATATAAAAGCACCTAATCACGTAAAAAATCTAAATGAAATGTGTTTCTAGTACCCAATAAGTAAACCTCCAGAACGCGCACCAGATCGAGTCGGCTCGGTCGATTAGGAAAAGAGCAATCGGCAGTTTTAACTACTGTACACGTGAAGTTAAATGAAGGGCCGCGCACTACTTAGGCATTTTCCGATGCGATTCGACCCGAAATAGTGCGCGGCCCTTCATTTAACTTCACGTGTAGCAAAAACTGCCGATTGATCTTTTCCGCGTCGATCCAGTGTGCGTTCTACATCAGCCGAAATCGCGTGTGCCGCCAGAAATTTTGAGTGCCCGGGTGCACAGTTTCAAGCAATAGCCCTGCTATTTATATTATTAAAAGTATTATATTTAACAATTTAACGGTGTTGTATCAGTAAGATTGTACCTACTTACAACACTTATCAATTCTAATAATTATTTCTACCAACTAATACGTTTATATATTAAATTAAATTTATTAGTTCATAAATTAGAAATTAAGAAATTTATTACAGGAAAGTAAGAAAAGCGTTTTGTTGTTTATTTATATTTCACTTTAATTCCTTTTATTACATGTATGTAAAACAAAAAACGTCACTAGGAGATAATATTTTGCAATCTAATTGTGAATTCATTCCAAGCCTTTCTTTTATATGGATATTATTAAGTCAGATTTTATTGTTTATTGTAAATACAGTTTTCTAACAAAAAAAAAGTTAATTGATGACATAGCCCTAATAGCCAAATTTAAATTTCCCGCCACTATTTTTAGTAACTTCAACGTAAAGACATTAAAATAACTATCAATGTAATACAAAATAGTAGGTAATTTTATGTTTCAACGTTGAAGTTACTAAGAATAATTGCGGGCAATTTAAATTTGGCTATGTGGGAGCATAATTTTTGATTTTAAATAGAATTTAAATGCACCTAAGTGAAGTTAGACATGAAAGCGTTTATTGAATTTTTACTTAATTTTATAGGTATGGAATTTATACATCTGAAAATGCTAGTACGTACTATATATTAGATACTAGTGATACTAATTGTTGCTCTTCTAACGTAAATTGTCCTGAAACGGCAACTTCCATAGCTTCGTTGTTAACTACTCGTTGTGGTTTATGTTTTTTTGTTGGTAACAGATCCGCTTTCTAAAAAATTTTCCATCACTTCAGTTACGTGCTTATGTGTTATATTTCTTCCGCAATAAGCGTCAGCGTTAAATTTTCTGCCTGCAACTCTTGGGGATTAATTACTTTCAAAGTAAACCTACAATTTCAGCTGTTTCTTGTATTATATACCTACACCATTTTCGGGATTGAAGTAATAGGTATAACAGCTATAAGACAAACTAATTTATTTGACACCTCATTTAAAAAAACCTCAAACAACTTTTTCGCCCACTGCATAGGTAGTACATGTGCATTTTTGTTGAAAAGAAAACATTATTTCAATACCTATATACAGTAAATTTAGTACAGGCAATTAAATGAATTAAATAAATCGTTTCTAATATTAAATTTATCCTACTCCCAAATGATTTACATGTGTTATACATTTTTGAAATCTAATTTTGGAAGAGATTGAAAAAATGCAAAAATATATAGAATGTTCAGTTTAAAAAAAAACTGGGGGAACTGGGGTGCGTTCGAGAATATACCGGTATAAGTATAATTATTGTCCTAGTAATATACTTTGTCGTTCGAGAATCGGAGTGTAGATCACTAAACTGCTCTAAACTTACGTTCAAAATTACCCAACTGTATACTCAGGGCGCACCATTTTCCATTTTTTAACCATCTCCCGACAGGGTTTATCGATCAAATTGACAAATTCAAAAGTTTAGAAGACAGATAGTTGTTAGGTTATATTTATTTTATAAAAGTCCTTGGCTGAATAATTTTTCATAAATAGGTAATAGCGGGATAGTAGGTTTTGTTATAATTTATAATTTTTGGTGGGAGGTGTTCCTATGTTCGGCAATTAGGGACAAGTTTTCATCACTATAAACAATGGTATAAACTTTTCGAACGCGGCCGTATATGAGCAAAAGGATGCCTCCCATGATATAATTTTTAACACGTATTTTTGTATTTTTTCATAAAAGCCTGGCCTTTAATTATTTAGGGTGAAAGAATAATGGAGAGCTTTCATTGAAATGCACTGTATTTTATTTCTAGACATTTTAAAATCTTTTATTAACCTAAAACTATGTCCTTCATTTTAATAGAATGTCAAAGGTAGATATTTTTGTGTATATGTAATTTTAACTTTTCTTTGATGTATCTTGGTTTTGTGGAAATTGTAATAATAAAATTCTGAACGTAGAAAATTAAACTTTTATTAACGTTTCACGAATGTTAACATTGGCTTTCTCAAAATTGTAAATAAATCTTAATTAATTAAATTTGTAAAAGAAAATGAAATATATTCATATTTGTAATCAATTTATAACTATGTTATTCCCAACATATTTTATTCTTATAGATTACTGTAATTAGTTTATGTAATTTAAATTTTCATTTTTAAATATTATATTGAAATGTGTAATTTTAACTACGTAGGACAATGTTTGTTAATCTGGAATAAATTAAAATAACAAAGTAATAGCGGATCTATAAAACTTTTAAACTGTTTATTAATTTATTTTCATCATTACATTCTATTTGTATATTATATACATATAGAGTGGGTATATTCAGCCGATCAATGTATAGATATATCAGTGTTAATGGTAGGACCTACGTTAGATTCCTACCACGCCCATTTAATTATGGTCTGAAAGATATTTAAAAATGTTCGCAAAACACTTATTGGATTATAGGAATCGGCTCTTATCATCTACAATACCTTTAAAAAGTATGTAACATTACCAGTGTTATATGCTGGGCAACCGTCCCGCTGTGATCAATACCCAATAACAATTATAGATATTTACTCCCAAAAAAGTTCCGATTATCTCATTTTCAATGATATCTACCCATTACTTTTTAGGGATACTGCGTTTGTGTTGGCATATTTAAATGTAGTTTTTTTCGTGATCAATACCGATCAATGCTAGTAAGTAGATGGCTTTGCTCCTGCTTCTGTTGATTGCATGAATGTTATAATGTCGACTTAAACAACGGAATTAAAACTAAAATCTAAATATCTATTGCGCATGAGCAGATTCTATTTTTTTTTTTTACATTTTCAGATGTTGCGATGCAACAGTCTGTGGTTATTGTAGTAATGGCACTCCGCGCACAAAATGGATTTCTTTTGTCCTTTACTTTAGCCATCGAGTACTCGAGTGCTCACATGGTATACAGCGTTGATAAAAAATGATGAACTATAGGATTTTTTTTGTTGTTATGAATTTTTATCAAATTATAATAATGCAGAAAGCTTGAGCATTTCTTAAGATCAACTTCAGACCCCTTGAACAAAATTTATCTTCCACCGTATACAGAATAAGCATTTAAAATTGAAAAAGACCCAAAAGAATTAAATGTACTCTTATTTATTTTTACAGAGAACAATTTTATTATAAAAATTTCTTCAGAAAATTCAGAATTGACAGCAGTACTCAAATGTTAATAAATCATAACTCCTATCTCAAAATTAAAAGAAAAAATGCTTTTCATTGTGAATCACCTTTTACGCATTCCACATTACAATATCGACTCTGTGAAATGATTTGATTGATTATTTATTCACTCAATTTGCAAACCCTGTAGATTCTTTTTTAAGTATACTAATTATTCTATACGCTGATGTCTATTATTCGTTGTATACAATATGGCATAAGTACATTTAACTTTAATTCTTTAATTAAATTCTCAAAAACTGTTTCCCTAATAACTAGCCAAATTTAAATTTCCCGCTACTATTTTAGTAACTTCAACGTAACGGCCTTAAAATAACTATGAATGTAATACAAAATAGTAGGGAATTTTATGTTTCAACGTTGAAGTTCCTAAGAATAATTGCGGGCAATTTAAATTTGGCTATTAGGGTTGGTAAGGGGCTTTTCTTGCATGTACAGTGCATATTCCTACGTACGGCGAAGAGCAAAGAATTAGTAAAAGAGCATTGGTTTTGTTTAAGTTCAGCGTACACAATAAAGACGATAGTTATTATGTACATCATACATTTTTGTAAAGAATTAATAAACGTACTAAATAAAAAATGTAGTACAAAGTCAAACCATTTTTTTTGATATATATATATTTTCAACTCTGCTCTGTATATGGTAGAATAAAATAAATTGCGTACAATTTGTCTCAAGTTGATTTTAAAAGTTTCGCAAACTGCATTATTATAATTTATAAAAGTTAATTTTTATTTTTTTTACTTTTGGTACAGACTGTATTTTCAGTTTTAATTGAAATAAGCGTTCATTCTTTCATATATGCTTGTAGTTTAGATAATATTGCCAATATAATGAAATTGAAATCACACAATTTTACAATAACTCTAATTCTCTTTTGATACTATGCAATAATAAACTTCATTGTTTACCCGGATTAATTAGCAATAAATACGTAGAGAACATTCGCAAATTCATTAAATTGGAACTAGGTTGTGCACACTTACCACGACGAGCAATGTCCTGCTCAGCTGTGCGACGTTGCCAGTAGATATGAATGGTACGGCAACAAGGCCGAAGGTGCTACTATCGATTGTACGATACCGAGAATACTGCTGCAGTTATTCACAGATATACACAGCCACATATACACTATAGGGACAGAGGTGCACTCATTCAGCGTCTTCAAGCTGCCCGTTTTATTAAATTTTCTATTAACATACGAAAATAAACCATAAAATAACACAAAAGCCCTTTAATTTCGAATGTCACATAGCAACGGTATCTTCACGACCTGGATCTAGCAACCATCGTAATGAATAAGTGAAAGTAGTACGTAAAATAACATAAAAACAAAGGAAAAACGTCCAATTTTCGCGTTGTTCCTGTCAATATTAGCGTATTCGAGTTGCTTTGTTACGAGAAAAATGTCAAATCATAAAAGATCTTGTGCAATGCAAATGTTTTTGTTTTGTACTTCTAACCGTGTCTATACGCATTTGCTGCTAGCGTAAAACTGAACCAGAATATCCGCGTTTTGGTGGAACTGCGATCGAGCTACTTGACAATCGGTATAGCTGATCCCTACTACCTCCTCACGAACTGACAGACAGCTGATCGATCACGTGATACGTTGTAAGGTATAAAAGTTTTTGCACGTTGTCAACACGAATCCGGAATATGCTCCACCAGAGTTAGTACGGGGAAGTTACATACCTATGTTTGACATATATTTTTGTGTGTGTATAACTACAGGTAAATTAATAAAAAAGAAAGTTTTAAAACCAGTGTGCAGCTTTCTTTAACGTATGTATTTAAATGCGATAGATAAATGGACAATTGTCGTATCTATCAGTGATCTTACATAATACCCATTTCGTTACGCATATATTGATATATCTAATAACTATAATAACCTTGTAGACAGCAGTTAGCAACAAACATAGACGTACAGTCTGCCAAATTTATTGTTTGGTGTTTAGAGATGGTATTTTTGTTCTCACAATGAGAATGAGTAATCGAGAAGGCAGTTATATCTTTTTGTGTTTTACATATTGTGTTTATTTTAAATATTCCTATTACACTATAATATTGCAAAATTAATTAACAACTAGTATATTATGATGTAAATTAAATAAATAAATTGTTTCTTTGTTTCTTAAGAATTATTGGATTATTTGATGCATTATTGACTACAAAAAAATTATTTGGCATTTCCCTAGGACAGATTAATATTTAATATTTTTTTTTGTGGATTAATATAAATAGAGATAGCTGTATTTATATATTATTTGTAATTTAGGAATAATAAAGAAGTATTTAGTTTATTCTGTTTTTTCTTTTGAATTTATTGGATTGAGGCATTTACCGTTCTAACCAGCCAATCAGATTTTCTATTTCTCCATCTCCTAGTTACACTACCGACCATATGAATTCGAACACTTAATAATCAGGTTAATTTAAACAGAAATGTAATATCTTATATATATAGTATATATAGTTATTACCAAATAGGATTTATAAGAGGGGAAAAAACCGCTATTATTAATTTTAGAACGAAGAGTTATTCTTTGCCAAAAAAAAATTACTTTCCAAATTAATGAACTTAAAAAAAATGACATTAGATGTAAACAAATTATGAAAACGTAAAAATCCCTCAAGAGAAAAGTGCTCTTAATTATTATTTTAGATCAAATCCTTATAAAAGAAAGTCGTTTTGCAATCCAAAATTAAACTTAAATACAAAATTTAAAGCCAGATATCTGCGTTTTATGTTCTATGTTTTTTTTTATTTTAGTCCATGGTTGAATTGAAAATGAACTGGTAGAACTTCGTTACTTTTGACACAATTTACACATTTGCATGTTTAATTAATGTTTTTTTTTAAATTAGTATTTTTTTTTCTTGAAATTAGGTACCTATATAAATGCCTTCGATGATACGCGCTACAAACTTGTCAAATGTGTCTTTTAATGTGACATTTCGTTATTGTTCATATCGTTAATGTAATACCGCAAAACTTATTTTCATTGCACTGTTTGTTTGTAGTCTAACGTAATAAATATTGATATTTTTACAAAAAAAATGCTCACGTTAGAACAAAAAATTTATTTGATACAAGATACAATCATATACACTATTACGGAAGCGGAAATAAACCTTACCGTTAGGTAATTAAAAAATTCAATGAAAGGTTTCCAGATATTTATGCATCACGTTTGGGTGCACAGAAGCTTATTAAGAAATCTTTAAGAACTGGCTCAGTAATGAATCTAAAGAAAACGAAAAGAATACATAATGAAGTTGATGCCGCCACTCTTTTACTTTTAGATTTTGTTTAAAGGTCACTTCGATCATTGAGTGTTAATAAATCACACATTCAAAGGATTTTAAAAGAGTGGAGGATTTATTTACCCCTTTAAACCTATGTTTAAATACACTTTGGAACTAGAGTTTAACGCAAGTTAACTCATTGGGGCTCCGATATATTTCGCATACGTCATTGAGACCTCGTTGACGTATAACAGGTACGATTTCTCGAGATCTGCATTGAAGTCTCGTCCACCGCGCAGGGCACAACTATTAACCATAATTTCTGATAATGATGTGAGCACACAATACACAACGTAAAATGGTTCCATACAATGAACGATATGATTATTTTCTATAGCATCAACTACTGGAATGATTTGTTTTAGCAAATGTTATTCGTACTAACTCGTTCCTGTGTAAATAATCTATCTACCTGCCATTCAAAAACAAAATATGGCAAAAAGGGATTCAGCCTGATAGCCGACGCTTCGTCAATGGAATCTAAGCGTGGCCTCGATGACTAAGTGAGAACATGCCGAACTGTAGGCGCGTTAGATCACGTTAAACTCTTAATATCGCACACATGCTTATCTCGGGAATCCCGAGCTAATTCGTTCCATACACCGACTGGCGGTGTATCGGGATATGCCCGAGGCCTCTGCCTCATCCGTTAAACCCTATTTGGAACCAAGAGACAATGCCAAACGTCTCGATTCCTGTTTATGAATAAGGAGCAAACTGTATTTGTAATTTTTATCGAAATATTGTGTTTTATTAACCCACCACAAATTATTGTGCTTTCCATTAAAATTGTTTCATTGTTTCTTTAAAGTCAAGCAAAATAGTTCTCCTTTTAACATTTCTTTGTAAAATGAAAAATATAAAATTTAAAGCAACAATACGTAGCACAGTCCTTCTCAAGAAAATATACATAGCCTTCACCCGTTTCCACTTGTCAATTTCCGTAGTTTTACTAACAAAAAGGAGAGCAACATTATACCCATTGTCTTTTATCCGGTCTTTTCCCGCAATGATGGCCTTATTCGGCTCGCATAGCACTAGCATATCGACTTTCATTTCTGTGACTACCACCCTTTATCGATAAAATAATAGCAATACATCCTTAAACACCATGCTCCACTCAAAGCCATTGCAGGGGGTTACCTACTATAATGCATCGCATTGTTCTCAACATGCCAGTGGTCCCTATTCTAATTAACTAATTATCTAATTACCAGGAGGAACCAGTGATGGTTGTATTGCACCCGTGGAGCGACTATATAGGCACAGTATAAGCAGCAAGGACAATGGATGAATCATCGGGTTCTCAATTTCTAAACCTAACCTCAAACAACAGCCTTCTAATATGGATCTGTTATTGTTTACATTAATACCTACATAAATTAGTTTACTCATCCGTTTAATCTACATGATTTACTTGTTTTATTTATTTATTTTACATATTTTATTAGATTTAAATTACCCCTGCAGTTTTAAAACCAATCAATGAACTTTGATAAGGTGCATTGTGTAAAAGGTAAGATTAGTGACCAATGTGACCATAACATTTACATACTTTTTTATATATTATATTGTTAGGTTTAAGTGAGATAACTGTGAAAGAAGACGCCAATGGGCCTCATATTGTTGTGCCATTCGCTCTTGCAAGATAAATTCTGATGCTAACGATGGTCGCAGTTTCTTTGGATTTCCGAATGAATCTTGTCCGCTTCGGCGACTTCAGTAGGTCTTAACTGACAATCAATTAGTTAAGGCCGTATTCTCACCGAAAGCAACTAGCAATGGCAACGCAACTGCAATGCGACCGCAACTTCAGTTGAATTGCTCTTGTGTACTTAACGAAATCAACTTTAGTCTCTTGTTTTCATAGTTGCGAACAAAATGTCGTCCTCGTCAGATGAAGATATAGCCGCAGCCCACACTGTTTAACCAATGTATTAATCGATAAAAAATATAGGTATCCAATTAAGTATTTGTCTTGTATGTTTGCTGTCTTGATTTTACCGACAATATTAGCAGCTTAAAATATACCATTAAATTTAACAGGGCGAAAAAAACGGGAAACTGGGAAGCTTATAAGGCTAAACTAGGTACCTATAACAAAAGAATTAAAGAATCGAAGAAGAAGGCCTGGAGAAACTTCTTTGAGGACATAGAAAGTGTCCCTGACATGGTCAGAATTCACAGGATTCTGAAGAAGGACTCTTCTAACACACTCAGGTCCATTCAGCTGCCGGACGGGAGGTTCACAACCACTGCCGAGGAGACTCTTGAGTACCTTCTCAGCGTGCACTTTCCCGGGTCGGACAGGGTGGACTTCGGCAAAACAAACCAATCAGACGCAGTGAGGAGGGCGTCTATGGAAGATTGGAGGAAATCAAACGATATTTTCAAACCTCATCTTGTTCGTTGGGCAGTTGAGTCGTTTGAACCGTATAAATCACCGGGACCAGATGGCGTGTTTCCAAGATTGCTTCAGGAGGCAATTGGAGACATCATGGGGCCCCTCTTGGAGATATTTAGAGATAGCCATGCGTTGGGCTACATTCCCAAGGCTTGGAGAGATACTACGGTTGTGTTCATTCCGAAACCTGGGAAGAACACATACTATCATCCGAAATCATTCAGACCAATTAGTCTCACATCTTTTATGCTGAAGACTATGGAAAAAATTATACACCTAAACATTACAGAAGGAGCACTTGCGAGATATCCTCTGCATCCTCTGCAATGGGCATACCAAAGGGGAAAATCAGGAGAGGCTGCCCTGCATAGTTTGGTGGAAGGACTCGAAAGGAGCCTACATCAAAAGGAAGTTGCCCTTGCAGTATTTTTAGACATCGAGGGCGCCTTTGATAACACATCAACGCCCTCGATCAACCGATCACTAATGGAACGGAACATTGACCACACGACTAGCAGATGGGTTGACTGCATGCTGAGAGGCAGAGTGGTCTATGCCAATATGCTAGATAAAAATATCGCCATGAGGACCACTAGAGGGTGTTCTCAAGGGGGAGTACTGTCACCACTGCTGTGGAGCTTGGTCGTGGATGATCTCGTCAGATCATTAAATGACAAAGAAATATGGACGCAGGGGTACGCTGATGACGTTGTCATCGTAGCTAGGGGGAAGTTCCCAGGCGTGGTGGCGGGCATCATGCGTAATGCGCTGCGAATGGTGCCTTTCACAAGGACCCTCAGTTAATCCACAAAAAACAAAGTTGGTTGCCTTTACCAACACGAGAAAACTCAATGACCTAGGCGGCATTAGACTGTTTGGGCAGGAGTTACAATTAACCAAGGAAGTAAAGTATCTGGGTGTTACCCTTGATGCGAAACTGAGCTGGAAAAATCACTTAGTTAAAACAACGACAAAGGCCACACAACTATTCTGGCGCTGCAGGAGAGTTGCTGGCAAAACCTGGGGATTAAAGCCGAAGGTGATCCATTGGCTATATGCTGCCGTGATAAGACCAGCGATAACATACGGGGCAGTAGTCTGGTAGAGGAGGACAGAAGTGTCCTCCGCAGCGAAGCTGCTGACCGCTGTCCAGAGACAGGCATTGCTGGGTATCACTGGCGCAACTAACAGTACAGGGACCGCCTCTTTGGAGACCATTATGGGCTTCCCCCCGCTGGAACTCTATGTGAGAGCGGAGGCAATGAATGCGATCCTTAGACTGAAAGCCAACAATCTGTGGCATCCCAACTTCAGGGTGGGAGGACACACTTATACTACGGGCACGTTGCTGGACGGGCCATTGCTACAAATGCCCACGGACAGCATGGTACCCGAAATTATCTTCACTGAAAAGGTGAAAATCTCCATACCGAACAGAGACCAGGCACGTAGTGAAATCACTGCTAACGAAAACTGGTACACGGATGGATCCAAATCCAGCCAGGGGACAGGAGCCGGTATTTGTCGGCCCAGTCCTAATCAAAGGATATTCATAAGCCTGGGGAAACATACTACGGTCTTCCAGGCAGAGGTATTCGCCCTTGCAGCCTGTGCAGAAATGATTGCAAAGGGGGCTACATGAGGAGGAAAATTAATATAATGACTGACAGCCAGGCTGTCATTAAGGCAGTCTCAAACCCTGTAACTAGGTCAAACTAGTTAGGGACTGCAAACAATCTCTCAATGCACTGGCACGAGACAACACGGTGTCTCTGATTTGGGTGCCGGGACATGAGGATATAAAGGGCAACGTAATAGCCGATGAACTAGCCAAGGAGGGCTCTAAGAGATACTTGGGTCCAGAGACCGTATGTGGAATTACTAAGGATTCCGCAAGAAGGGAGATCTGGACCTGGTTAGATAAAGAAAGTACAAAGAAATGGAGGTCGACTGAAGTTCCACTCTATACCACAGCCCAGATAGGGAATGGGGATGTTAGTTTCTCTGATAACCTACTCAAGCGCAGTAAGAAAAAAGTTAAAACCATTACTGGTTGGAATGTCACTGTCCTCTGAAAAAGCATCTATACAACACAGGCCGTGTAAGCGAACGTGGCGTAGAAAATGCGAACTACAGGAAGGAAACGAGTTTACATGTAATCTGCACAGGTGAGGAACTGAAGGAACTCAGCTGAAATATTTCGGAAAGATCTATTGAGCGTTTCGAAGGTTCTCAAGTTCCACTGGGCAAGATCGCGCTTATAGAGAACACCAACTCCTCGGTGGAATAAGAAAATTAATAGGATGGACAATGAGCACCTAGCCAAGGGCCGGACATTAAGTGCCCACCCTAACTTTAATGAATGAAAGTTATAAAATGAATAATGAAATATTAGTGTCTGATAGGAGTTTTCTTTAACAAGTATTCTTTAATCGTTCTCATATCATATCTAATGGAACATTGTTATATATTGTACCCCGTGCCTATTTTTAAATTTCGAATTTCGTACTGCCTCAGCAGATGGCGCCACCTTTTTAGAGCGGAGCTATAGATAATGAAACCGCCCACAGAGGGCGCATTCGTGTTGCATAAATTCGCAATGGAATTTCTAGTGTGAATTCACGCGAAAGATCAGGAAAACTGCATATTTCTCCAAAACCAAACGCGCCAAATATAAATACGCGCGCGACGGAAGATGAGACAGTTTTTGTTTCGGAAAGCTGAAGCGAAAGTTACGTGCGAACAGTATTTAAGTTAATTTACTATTTTTTTTAGTAGTTGAAGGGTTGGTTAGTTATTTAACATTAGTGTTATTTTAATTAGTCTTTAAGTGTAGAAATAAATACTTTTTATTGAATATATCCCCTGTGTGACTATTTGAACCCTGCACTGAGAAAAAGGATTGCTTCAACTAAAAAAAGAAAATATGTGTGTAAAACAACTCTTCTATTTGTATATTCTCAATAGTCTGTAGTTTTATTCCAAATACTTGGAAATGTTTAAACTTGTTTGGCACAAAAATACATGTTTCTTCTTTCAAATATTTGTTGTGATTTGGGGTTTTTGCAGTGCATACGATGAATGAAATTAGTTTTTTGCAACGAACACATGGATGGTTCTAATTCAAGTCATCGCGTTTCGATAAAATATTAGCAGGATTTTATTTAAAGTCGACAGTGTATATTATATTAAATACTATAACATATTCTTCAAATGCAAAACATATTTCCGAGGAAAGATGTGTTGTATAAGTAAGCCAACGATTTTAGAACTGCATACGCGCAAACGAAGTTTGCACATAGCAAACAATTGAATAAGTTTCTACTACTAACATAAACAAAATAGCGATACATTAACGATCTCAAAATTAAACGCTATAATCGCAGAAAAAGTTTAAATGCTTGTATACTTACCAATCAAACATTTACATATCCCTCACGCTTTTTAATTAGAGTTTCGGGACACGCCAAGTTTACAGACAAATGGCTGACTCGTTAGGGTATATGATTCATTTTGTAATATTTGCAATATTTAATTAAAGTAATAGGTGTTATGGTTACATATAACATCCCGTTGTTATTACATTTACAAACAACAAGGTAAAAAAAACATAACAATGAAAAAATCTCAAACTTTGTCTTCTTTTCGCTAAACGCTTCCATCTGATGAGTACTTCGTATTTTCTTCGGGTAATGTCTCATCTGGTCGAATCTTCTCACTCTGTAGTAAGCGCTTTCGTTCCTTCTTAGATTTGCTCTTAGATCTGTGGTTCTATCTTCTTGAATTGAATTCTATGTTGGACAAACGTCTTGATGCTGTTCGTTTGTGGTCACCTCTTTAATGTGTACCAAACTTCTGCGATACTTAGTAACCATTATGCTCTACGTCCGTGAAATGTGTCTAGAATTTGACTTTTTCTTTTATTTTCGCGGGTGTGCCAGACTTGAATCTGCAGGTTTCAATTTTTGGAATAAATTTCATCTCCCTACACTACGGTATGTGTCCGGATGTGTGTTTGCTTCTTTATCGTAGTAGTGCTTAGCGATATGAGGTGTCTGGATTGTTTGGGGAACATCCTCCCTCGCGACCTTAGGGCGTAACAGTGATGTAAATCGAAATGTCGCATCTTAACCTTCGTAAGAGAACGATCCTTGGTGGTGCTGGGCTGCTAATTGGGCGAGGTTGTATTAGGTGGTGATTTGCGGCGGCATTGTAAAGCATTAGTAAATAAGGTCAACGTTGCTTCCATACACTTCCGTGAACGATATTTGCTATCGCTTCACTGCAGCCCGCCTTTCCGTTTCCCCCCTTGTTTATGGTGTGGACTGGAAATAACATTTGAAATTTCCATCTTGTGCAAAGTCATTGATTTTGGACTGTAAAAATTCGTCCTCCGTCTGTAATAACGGTAACTGGGTATTGCCGTACCTCTGAAATTTCTTTTGCAAAGTTTATGAACAGTATAATCGCGTCATTCTCTCATTTCATCGCTTCAAAAAAATCTGAATAGCTGATCCAGCTGTTATAGAATACTTCTTCGTGGAATTAGGCATTCGAGTTACAATGTCCTAGATTTCAAAACGTCCCATGCTTACCCGTTGAAATGGTTTGGTCAGGGTACTCTTGGGTCATCAATGATGGGTGACTCTGTTAGGTGCATACTCAAACATAATGGCAATTGCGTATCATTTCGGGTAAATTTGGGCGTTAAATACTGGCCAAAATACTGTATCACGCGCTAAATATTAGTATAATTTATCGAATGCCCTTGATGGCTCGCATGGAGCGTTTTAATATTTCCTTTCGAAAAGATGATGGTATTACGATTCTATTTGCTTAAATCAATTCTTATAGGTACTTAACTCGTCCTTATACTTCCAGTATGGTGTTAGTGTTGCTGGTAATCTCTCGGATGTGGTTTGGCCATCCTTATTAATAATTTCATAAGTTGTGCATGTTTAGAGTCACATTTGGTCGCATCCTCTCACTTCCTGTATGTTGTATCTCGCATTCT